>VZUI01091685.1:92500-204891 GCA_013401135.1 Cettia cetti | reverse complement strand
CTTTTTTTTCTTTTTTTTTTTTTCTTTTTTTTTTTTGCTTTAGCATCTTCCAGCATCCTCCACAGAACTTTTGAGAAACAAGACATTTCTTTTGAATCAGATATCCATTATCAATTTGGACAGAGAGCGTCTGAACCAGTATTATCTGCAAATGATTTATGAGGGCAGGTATTTCTTTACCTGAACATTTTAGTGAAACCATAAATATCAGTAGCGACAGAGATTCAAAGAAAAAGCCTTGGAAAATATTTTATATGGGAAGTTAGTTCCATCTGATGAAAATTTTAATTCACCATTTCTGTGTTTTTAAAGAGCTTTCATGTTAGCCAGGTCTATCGTTCTTTCTTGCTGATATTTTCAACATACTTACTATAAATACTTACCTATTTATAAAATCTACCCAACTGAGCCAACTGATCAAAGGTCTTCCCATTGACATTAACTAAGAATGCATTTGAGATTGAACCATTACTCAAAAGAAACAAGTACAGTCACTATAGGACTGTAAAACCAGCAATTTAAAATTGTTCATGAAGAATACCCTCAAAAACCCTCAGAAAAACAGTATCCCCTTTTCTGTTGTGTAACCTCCAACACAACGACCATCAATAGGCCATTTACCTTTGTGAGTCATCCATCTCCTACTCTCTAAAATGGTGCCAGTAATTCCTCCTCCTAAATGGAGAAGGATGGTTTTATACAACAGCTCTATGTGGAGTACCTACCTCAGGATGCACTATGCATATTCAGGTTCTTCAGGTTTCTCTTCCACACTCTGTTCAGACCTTGAGATTATATTGGAAGCACCATACAAAATTATTGACAAAAGAATTCAAAACCAGTTTAATGACCATTCTGATTTATATCACATTATTTTCAGTTTCCAATGTAGTCTACTTTGTGAAAAAGATAAAAAGAAAGAAGGAGGGGAAAAACCCCCTGTTCTCGGTGGAATTGATTATTTAGTTGTTATTTTCATCTTCTAGATGAAATTCATGTTTTTTCTAAGCTTCTTTTTTACCCTTTTCTTATTTTTGTTTATTATTTCTATTCATTTATTTCTTAAATACTATTGGGGGGATAAAAATAATAAAAGATAAAAATGTCTCTATAAATTGAAATAAAAAGAATTCTCTTTTATAGTCCTGTAAACACTTTCAGCTGAAGTAATGTTAGGGAAAAGCACACACCCACTAAAATTAAATTGTAAAAACAGAACTTCACACATGTGTGTTTCAATACACTATCTTCATTAGGACATTTTGATACTTATCTAAGTGTCAACTGCAATGCACATATGCTAGATCACACCCTGCATTTACTGTTCTAATAATAGTGTATCTATTAACCAACTCTTCTACCAGAAGATTTCAAAAGGTTGAAAACAAAAAACTGAATTAAGCATCATACCTTACTAACATATGAAGGTAATATTAGCATTCTTTCACAGTTACTATAAACAATATATCAAACTTAACCAAAAGTCTTCCTGTTTTGTGAAGCTCAGGTTGGGCCTGACTTTAGAACTTCACTTCCAATGTAATTCTAACCCACCAGTGAAGTCCTTTACCAGTGAAAATGAGGTCGTACAAACTCAGAATAGGGAACTGGAAAATCAAGGTCAAATTTTAGGCATCAGGGAGCTGGCCAGTGTTACAGAGGAAATAACTCAGCATTCTTATTTTTTATATTATACTTTTTATGTCTGAAAATCCACCTGGTTTTCACGTGAACCATTTTAAAAATTGGAGAAAATAGAGTTTTGTTTGCTTTGCATAATAAAGATACATAGCTGTAACATGTTTACGATTTCTTACTTGTATAGTAAGTACTAAACTTAGCTACAATAACACAATAAACATTGCCGGAGTAATCCAGGCAAACAACTTTCACCACAGTGAAGACCCCATAAGGAAGATATGAAAGATCTAACTCAGATTTCCTTCCTCATATTTATTGTGTAAGGGATCATACACGGAATTCACTCTGCTGGATGTAGAAGAGTTCATGAAAGGCAAAAGAGGAGCCCACAGGCCCTTTTTCAGCTCATTGCAGAATGGTGTGTTCATCCCAGAGACTAAATCCTCCCTGTCAAAATATGAAGGGCTCTGTCAGGACTGGTAATTCAGTGCAAGGAGGAGGAGGGAGGAATTAAATGGCCGAGAACTGCTACAACAAGGGTGTAAAGGAAAGAAGAGGCTGTCACTGTGGTGAGGCTACACAAAAATACTTAGAGCATCCTGCAAATAGCAATATTGGAACACGGATGAAAAAAATGCTACATTTTACTAACGTATTACTATGTCATGACATAAATGCATAAAGTAAAATAAAATACAAGAACTGCCAGAAAAAAATAATTCTCGAAGTATGGCTATATTTACGATTGATGAGCTTTGCATGGCCCTATAAAACATGTATTATGATATGCAGGATTTTAGCAATATAGTTACTAGAGTGAATAAGAAAACCATTTTCTATCAAATTACTGCCTCTTTCTCCCTAAAAAGTATCTGACTAAAGCAGAGATAATGTAAAGTTCAGCTATCAAAAATGGCTTCATTAAGAACTTTAATGAAGCACATGGGAGCCATTTATTGACTTCTCAACTATTAAGACATAGCATTATTACTGCTTTAACAGTATTTCCATTTTCATTTAGGAAATAACTAATCAAGGGATCAATGTACCAAAGACTTTATTTTGTCTCCCATGGGTCACTGAAAGTACATTTTTTAAAATGCAAAAAACGTAAAGGCAATTCCCCCCAGTGCCATATCACATAAGCAATTTAAAGAAATAACAAGGAATGCTAAAGGTCAATGGCTCCTGATCTAAGCCATGTTATAAAACAAATGAAAATTGTTCATGGTAATTCTACCTTTCTGGTGGAAGTAAGAGATCGCTTTCACATCAAAGAGGCTTACCTCCGAAGTATGCAAAGCACCTCCACCCTGACCCGCTGTCAACCTGTGAGACATTTCTATTTCTCAGCCTTACTTAGAATGCAAACTACTGTTTTCCTGGTAGTTCTCACAGCTCCACTTCCTTTGAGGTACAGATGTGTAGCCAAAGAACCCAATCAGATAACACCCATTTACATATTTATAAAGTCTCCTGTAAAATCTCGTATCAATTGTTGCCACTATATATAGCCCTTTCAAAGTATCTTGTGGGCACAAGCGCTCCACTGCACTGCTCCCTTCAGGAGTCCAGATATATCGTATAATGTGATTTCAATGTAAATGTGGCCCATCACACAATCATACCACTTCACAAACTCTTTTCTGCTGGGGTAGCTTAAATCTAAACACACTCAAGCAGCTTGCTGCACTGGAGCAAGATTTCCTCCACATAAAAAAAGTCAAAACCCCCAACACAACAATGCCAAGGAAAAAAAAAATCTGAACATTTTCTGCAGAAAGATGGGCCGTCTCCAAATCCTTGTGCCCTATCAGACAAATTAAAGTAAATCAAGCATGAAATGAAGCAGAAGAGCCCCGAGATAAGGCTCCTTTAAGTCGTTTACAGATTAGGATAGAGAGAGGTGCATCTGGTCTCTGGCAGTGAAGGAGGCCAGTTTCTCATCTCACAATAGCAGCCTGTGTATAGGATTACCTTACCTTGTCACTGACAAGGGAAAAAGCGCCTGCAAAATGTCTCTAACTAACTTCCTAATGTTCCCAGCTAAGTTCTCTTATTAAAGTATTAACTGTTACAATGATAGAAATAAATTTTGATAAAACAAAATAAAAACAGACACCAGTCTGATTTATGAGCTGGTCAGACACTGATAAACTGGAGGCTCTGCTACCAGAAGATGAGCCTCTTTGCTTATCAGTCAGAATTTCACTGCTAGAGACAGCAGATAACTTCCCAACTGGAATGAGGGATTCAGTGAACTGTGTGTTACTGGTCAGACTGGTGCTCCAGCAGCGCCTAAAAAGGCCTCTTGTGTTATCCGATGGGATTTTGTGTGGCATGCAGTGAGATGCTTCCCTGCTGGACGTGACGGCTCAGCTCAGAGGTCTGCACGGCTCATGGGTAAACTGGTGTTTCTGCGGTGGCAAACCAGCCTCCCTCCTCTTATCAGCTTCTACAAATTGCAGGCCTGCCTTCCTGCCTTCCTTCCTTAGGAAGATGTGTCCCTCCTGCAGCACCATCATCCACTTCTGCTTCTCCCCTGTGGCCCCTGTACCGCAGAGGCCAAACCAAGCCAGGGCTCCCAAGGGTGCCTGGCTCCCCCGGCTGTGGCGGTGGACGGCAGCCGGCCAGGCCAGCAAGGCCTCCGCCCACAGCAGGCCACGGGCTCGCTCCAGCACGGCACTGAGGATGGCTGCCATGGGCTCACAGAGGGAAGGCAGTCCTGGCAGTCTCCCCCTTTCCATACTCTTCAAACTCAGCACACTCAGCACCTCGACACTGGGACACGAACACCCTGCTTAATGACGCTGTGCTCGAGGTGTCCTTAGTTTTGCTGTGGTGTGCTACCCTATGAATGCAATGACCACTCTGGGTGTGAAGATGCCTCCTGGACCTTCAACAAACCAAAGTAAGGGTTTGCTACACAACCCAGCAGTAATCAAGCATGGTCACACATTAAGAAGAAAGCAGGTGATGCAAGCTATGACATACCCATAGCTGAACATGTACAATGCTTCAAAAGAAGCAAAGTAACAAATAAAATTAGTGCCTGCATTATGATTTCCACCTTTTAGTTATCCTTGTGAATACCAGAAAAATAAAATGGGTTTTTTAAAAAAAATAAGATAGTCTGGATACCAAAACAGCAGCATTAAAAATAATTTAAAAAAAAGTATTATTCACTCCTTAGAGAGATTTTCTATAACCTTTTCTGACACAAGGAATAAAGACTTACAGGCTGTCTAATTCCAGTACCAACGTATGTACTAGGTATGAGGATAAAAACATATGTTTTGAATTTACCGCAGCTCTAGAATGAAGAAAAAAAATCTCACCATTACAGTACTGTAAACTAGTACTAGATCAATATTGCATTTTTACCCTCAAAGCTCTACAGAAAAGGTGTATGTGCACCCTTATTTCCCAAACAAGATTACTTTAAAATAGACCTGACTATTTGTTACTGATATTCAAAGGCAGAAACGACCCAGAAAGCAGAATATAATTTTACTGAACTAATCCAGAAAGAATGTAGGGCAGGATAGCAGCAAGTATGAAATTGTCCTTCAGGCTTTAACTGTCAGACCCTAAATCGATGGTGCTTCAGGAAATCTTCCTAAATGTACAAAAAAGGAAGGCAGAAGGACATGCATCTCAGCCCAGAGCATCTTCTCCAACCAGCCCTTCACACCACCCTGAATCCCTTACATTCTTCCTGCTTTTTTGGGGGTATTTGTAAGACTGTATCCAACTCTGCATAATATTCAACCCAACTGAACTGAGGTGGGTCCTGCCCCTCCAAAGCTGCCTACACTCAGACTCCTTTGATGTAGTGACATCCCCTTGCTGCCCTTGTATGCTGCACACTCTATAAGGTTTTGAGGACTGGGGTTTTATTTTCTTTCTGACGGCTATTTCACTGCCTTTTCATTTGCCAGGCATCACTCACTGCTATGAAAATGAAAACCATGCCATGTTATCACCCAAGGATCTCACAAACTAACTGTGTTACCAACAGGACAGGTGGATGAAATTAGGCATGGAAACACTCCCACCGGAGGGACCTTTCATCCTTTGGAAAGACTGTCTCAACAAGGGAAATGAAATTTTTTTCTCGACTAACTGTCGAGACTAATTTCAACAGGCCCCAGCATTTTCAAGCACAACCCCTCCTTCTCAATGAGACAGATGAATTTCTGTTTATATGTGAAAAATGTCAGCTCTCATTTCACTCATTCTTACTTGCATTTTAAATATGCACTGCAAAACTGCATCAGTGCAGTACCTTATGCTGACAAATATGATGAAACCATGATGAAAAATTATAAACGAGTGTCTTGTTCTGCCTGCATTCAGTATGAATGAATAACCCAAAAGATAGAAGAGCACATGCTCTCTCTCTGTAATGAATATACTTGATTTGCAGCTGCCACTCTTTCTGCAGGCACACATCAACGACATGTGAAGGCACTGGGAAATACAAATGTGATCTACCCATATTTTGCACCCATTTATTTATGCTAATTTTAATGTTTGCACAAATATACAGAGGATTTGGGACAGAGGAGAAAAAGAGTATTTATTTGTACCCTAAAATTATTCTCAGTGAAATTTAGATAGTAATTCTCTGTGCAAAGAACTAATACATTTACACGTGTGACCAATTGATAATGTCTAAAAAGCACTCACTGTTTGCCATTGTCAAGTAATAAACTAACTTAAATTATGCTGTAGTGGTTTCACATTCGTCAATCCTGCACATATGCCAAAAAATGACCATGTTTTATTCTCCTATTTACTAATACTGTGAGAACGTGGCATGTACTACACCTATTTTTGTAGCAGACTCATAAAATGCTTATGACAATTTTTTGTTACCTTGTTGTATCAGAAGTATTCAAAACCATTTCACATTACACTAAAACTGCAAATATTGATCTGTAGAAGGGTTGCTTTTTATTCAATAATGTCCTATATTATGTAACATAATTTTTTACAGCTTTAAAAGCTGTAATGCTGTCATTTCCAAAAGCATTTCCAAACATGACAGTCCTCCTAAACTATGCATGCAAATCAGATTCTTACTGCTATATATGACCTAGAACACAATATTATTATAAAAAATGAAAAGGATAGTAATGACTTCAAATAATAATAAGTGACAACTAAGAAAATCACTTCTTTAGTACTAATTAGAGTGTTGATTTCTTTATATTACAGCGCTGATTAACTAATTTTAGATTCCTGTTAAAAAACAAAGGAATGGCAGCAGTTCTAGATTCATCAGTAGTTTTGATCTTTACTAGTCAGTGTTAACAATGAGGTAAATAATACAATGTAACATAACTCTACTTATAAATAAGTGCAAGATGGCACTTTAGCCTGGTGGCCTTCACCAATAAACTGAAAAGAGCATTACAAAGAGTTTTCCTATTTTACCATGAATTAGACTATTCCTTTGACCACCACCATAATTTTCCATTCTCAACATACTCGAAAGCAATGAGGAAGGTTTCTGATCTGATATACTAATCTGGATTTCCAGATTAATGGATTCTGAAAATACAAATTTCTGCTCTAATTTACATTTTCTAAGTGTATTACCTAGCACAAAACTTCTCATAAGAGATCCTCAAAGCCATGGGGATCTGCAACACAAAGATAAACTTTCTCTGATAGTCTAGTATACTAAAGACAAACAAAAACCTATGTTGGTTACCTTAGATATCAAAATGTCACCTACACTGAATTTTCTGTAACTAGTACAATGCAAGTGAGTTCCATGCTGCAGCCAGTACCACATCCAACCACAGAGACTCCCCCTTTCAACAGGTAGGTACAGTTTTATAGCTGGATCTGGAAACAGTTCATAGTCAAAATGAATCAAGAGCAAGAGTTCAGTTCACACTCCAGGGTCCATGAGGTGCCATATGCACTTATACCCCATTAACGTACTAACTAGAACTAATTTTCAACTATTTACCTGTAACCATTTATGAAACAATTTAATGATCTAGCCAGTGTAACCAGAATCCATTTTAACCCTATGAAACTTCTGATATTCCTTTAAAAATATCATATTAGTGCTACAGGAAAATATTCAGACACTTTATAATGAGAACTGAACTATTAATAGTCACGAGCTTAATTTCATTGATTTATACCATAAAGCAGATTTAAACTGACATACATGCTTCCAAACAAAAACAATACAGTGAAAGACAACTGAACGCATTATACATTGAATATCTTTACAATACCTTACAATATGCTCATCTGACACATAGTGTTATATTTTTAACAGGCTTAGGTTACGATTTAAAACAGGATTTGATATATTTAAGGAACTGTAAAGTAGTCACGGGTGCATTGCTCCTGTACAGCAGATCTGATTTCACTGAAGCTGGTCCAAATAAAAGATCTTTGAAGATCACAAACTGTTACCAGAAGTTTCAGCAAACCAAGTGTGTGGAGGATGATCAAATTTGATAGACTATGTAAGCTCATCTCTTTAACTCGGCAACACATGCAGCAACTTAAGGGAAGGCAGATTTTTTTACCATAGCTTGTCTTACGTTTTGTCATGCCAAAGTCCCAACTGAGTTTGACCATTCTGAATGTACATCTACCTTGCATATTCTTTGTGCAGCATAGAGGTAAGTAGCATGAACGTGAAGCATTCTAAGTTGCAGAAATAATCTAACTGGGGCATCACAGAGCTATGAGGATTAAGTTAGTTTTACTCATGTCTTTTTTTTTTTTTTTCCTTTTTTTCCCCGAACTTAGCCACAACTAATTACAATAAAACCATTACTTAGCTAAATAACAACTCTTCTCACATCAATTTCTGTTCCTTAGGATGCATGTGTATTCTGATTACACTGCAAGTATAGATAGTCTAATGCAAAGTAGCTGAGAGAATTGATTAATAGAAAGACATAGGAAGACTGAGGTAGGTAAAATGACAGATTATTATGAACATTCAGGAAGGCTCACTTTTAACTGCTATTGTTCCAGATCCTCTTAAGCTGATCTGAGACATGATCATCTATCCCACTAGTGCCTCCATACATTTTTCATAGCAGGCGGACTAAAATTAATTTTTTGTTAAAATAAAATTCATTCTACACCTTTGTAAACCCATGTTTGAAGGAATCTAGACTGAAATACTTATGAGAAATAGTTCTGAAGACAGAACATCAGTCTTGAGTCCAGGACAGAAACAGAAACAACAAGCCCCTCTGTGCCAGCGCCAGGTCTTTGCTGGGTGAAGCATGCACTTTTCACAGTAGGAACATTAAACTCTATTTCTTTTCAAATAAAACAATACACAAACTAAATAAAATGAAGAATGAAACCCTTAAACCTTCAGCTGCTCTCTCAACTGTCTCTATAATAACCCTTAAAAACCACAATAACCAGTATTATTATGCTAAGCAGTACCTATTCATATAGCAGCATCCAGGGCTTTCTTCCATAAGCTCATGGTCTTATAAACACTTGAAAAACCTATAAATACTTGCTTTAACATACTTACAAACATATTCAAGTGATCTTGACTGTACACACTTGCAGCAGTGAAGCCTCTCCTATGGGAGGTGTCTGAAAAAACTGTCATGCAACTATTGTTCATCAAAGAATTGTTGGCTATTTTCACTTGAAAGACACAAGTTTATTTTCCTCCCACCTCTTTCACACATTTATCAGTAAAAAAGATTGTCTCATGTTTTCTCTTTGCATAGATTGCAGATTTAATGCCAGTCAGCTTACTAACTGCTCCAAATTTAAAACGAAACCTGAATTTATAAAGGTAGATGAAGGTTCACTTATTCCTTGCTCTCAGGGCTCTGATTCTTTAAGTAGGGTAAGAAGGGGAGCAGAGGAAAACAGAAAAAAATTTCAAAAATGGTTTAGTTTGAAATACTCTAATTCCCATTAGAAGCATACAACTACTTTATCTTTCTTCTTTTGCCATTAATTACAAATAAATTCATCTTTCTCTTGTGAAGCCTGAAGTTTGTTGTTGTTGTTGTTAGATGAGTTGCATTCAAACTCCAACAAAAAAGATGAAGCCAACATTGAAATTCATCTCACAGTCCAGAATTTACTTAACGGCCAGCCTGTGCGCTGTGATAAACGGAATGATGATCCGGCAACATGTCTTTATCCATGGTTTGCTTTAATTAACGCTGGCTTGTTTGTTGAAAAGATGATTAATATGCCAATGAAAATTGCATAATTGAATACCACAACACTGGCACAATCAGAAAGACACATGCAGTTTTTTGATTAACATTTATTATTATTATTATTATTATTGTGTGTTTTAATGTACTCTTCTCACTACAAAATCATGCAGTTTTTGACCGAGAGGTGAGGAAATGCCAGGTTAAGTGCAAGGTCTTCTTTGGGCAAGAAAAAAGATATGATGCAATTTAAGCATGAAGAAATAGTTACTTGGTCAAGCAGCCATTTTTATAAACTCAAAATAGAAGCAAAGCCACCTCAGAAAAAGGAAATACAGGAAAAATAACAAGCCATAACAAAAGCACGAAAACAAACATCGAAACAACAAATGGCAAAGACCTTTAAGCAAAAAGTATGAAAAATACAAAAAATATATTCAGTATGACAAGAACTAGTACGTGGAAAGTGAATGAAACACTTTTTAAGCAATAGAAATTAGAAGAAACTTCTCTTGGAAAAGTACCATATTAACAAGGCACTAAGGAACTACCGCTTTCCAGAACTTCACCTGAAAAATTGTACTAACTGCAAGTTGCTAACATAAATCATAAATCATCTGATTTATTCCATGTTATGACTGGCACAAGAGTAACATTTAAGTCCAGTTTTTATTTTATCTATACTATTTATTTCATTAGTTTTCCTATATTCACTTATCCTTACCATCCAACTTAAGGCAGATGTTAATGCTATTTAACACTGACTCATATGCAATTTGAGTTAAGGGCCAGAGCCATCCCTTTTCTTTACAAAACTGAATTCAGACTCGCATACCAATTCAATAGGATATATAATAGTTCTGTAAATACTTTCTATTCTGGAAATAAGCTAATAGTAAATTGACAATTTTTTACCTAAGGTAAGACAGAAATCTTTCCAGACTTTTCCCCCAAAATTAACATCTACTGACTTCATACTTTCTTCGGTGCTTTAAGCAGCCACAAGAATTTTCTGATAACTGAAGTTCCATTATTTAGATTAATAAACACTTGCAGAGGATAACACAAAGCAAATACTGCTGCACCTTTACTATAATCAAATAAAACAGCAAGGAAAGATTCCTACTTATTTCTTTCTACAAAAAGCAGCACAAGTATTACGATTTCTGCAAGAATTGCTTTTCAAGGATCCCCACATTGTCCTTATATGGATGATGGGGAAAAGGAAGGAGAAAACTCCCACAGGAAAGGGTCGTGTGCTCCAGCTCCAACCTTTACTGACTTCTGTGAGTCTAAAGGGACCAAAGGAGGTACTGCATGCCTCTCAGGAATCCCAGGTAATACATGATTCTCAGGACAAGTAGTGAGAGCTCAGCTGAGCAGGTAAGACAGCCTGGAAAACATAACTGCCAGTGAGAGAAGGAATCTGTTCTTCCTTCTTCATTCTCCAAAGCCATCCACTCTGACCTATGCTGCTACAAGCAGAGACTCCTCAATGCTTTGCCTTGAAATTAATATATTTTTATAGAAAAATCCTACATAAGGTAAGCACATTGGAGACACACAAAATTTTCAGGATTTCTAAGCAAGAGGATCAGCAAGGCCTCTTCCAGCTTACCTGTGCCTTCCAGTCTGTAGTTTAGCTTGGGAATTATTTAAATTCCTGTATGCCTACTTTTTCAACTCAGTACCTACGAAGTACTGGCAGGGCAAAGAAGATGAAGGTTTTACCTTTGAAGAGTCACAGAGGAGCCACAGAAGCCACTATCATATATCCTCATTCAGCTGTTCTTAGAAAAGGGCCTCTACCTTATGAGGTGGACAGTTTTTGTCAGTTCTTATAACTAAGAAAAAATACAAGGTATCCTATTATTTAGGGTCAGAGAACTATATCTACTGGAAAACTGTCCAAATGGAAAAAAAAAAAAAGTATTAGATTGCTTGGGAAATATTTGATTGTTGAAAAGGTACAAGCATTTTAAATGAAACCATATTAATGGTACTTGATCAAAATCAAAATATGTTAGAAGATCTGAAGAAAAGTTCATTCTTAAGTATAAATTCACAAAAAACAGCAACGACCTTTCAGCTTTTAAGGAATGTAAAAAGTCTGAGGGGCTTTATCTAGGAAAGAGCAAAGCAGGTGGAAGTGCTGAGGCCCTCCACCCTGCACACCTATACCAGGAGGCACTTGGCCCCAACCAAAAAGCTGCCAAGGAAATTACTACATTGTCCCTCACGGGACCCATAAACAGATCAATCTTTTGAGTTTATCTGATAATATAATCTTGCAACTTGACTGTTTTCCACACATCTTCAAGTAATGGTTTCACCACATTCAAACTTTAGGTAATAATAAATATCACTGTTCATATCACTCTGTAGATTGTAGAGGTATACACTGCAAATTGCTTAACTGCAGAGCATTCCTGATGTCCTGGACCTTTCTGGGCATAAATTAAACAGGCCTTTTTTCTAAAACTATGTATTAAAAATGTACATTAAAAAAATATTAAAATGTTCAGCTCTATCTCTAAAAAATTTCAGTTTCATTTTTTTGCCTTTTGATTCACCTTACTTGCAAAGTAAATAGACCAGTTTACCTTTTTATTTCTCAGAGTTCTTCCTAAGAACTGTAAGCCTTCTGTAGGGTTGCAAAGGAAGTAAATAGATGTGATAAAACATATGCAAAAGCATGATTAGCAAGTGTAGTAATAAACATTCCTCCTCTTAAGGAACCAGAGAGCATCCAATGAAACACTCAAACAGCAAATTTAAAATATATAAAAAAGGGTATTTTTCTACCCAACAGCAGGGCAAGTGAAGGCCAAAGCTTTAGAAATAACAGAAATTCATACAAGCAAAGTTCATCGAGTTTATCACATGTAAGTGTAATGATACAACTACTGATCAAGGAAGATGAAGGCTGCAGAATATCAGAAGACGGGTAGGTATAACAGGGGAAACACCACTGTCCATGTGCTGTGTGCTTATCATCTTCCCCAGTTCATCCATCAGTGGCACTGCCACAGATACAGTTCTAATTACTTCATGAGCACCCAATACAACCATAAGATATTTCTCCTGCTAATTCAATGTACTGAGCATTTTAATGTTTTCTAAAAAATTGTCTTCTACAGTCTTCAAACACTATCATTCTTTTTCACAGGTTTTTTTTTTTTTCAATTTTTTCCCAGTATTTCTTCTCCTATTGAGACATGTCAAACCTAGAATGTAACTGGCTTCATCTCATTGCAATGGAAGAAAATGATTTTAAGTCCTGACTATATTTTGGGCAACCAAAAGAAGCATGTACTTTTTTCCTTAGAAATTCCAAAAGCTCCTTCCCAACTTAGTTTTCCCAACTTACTTTAATAACTTTAATCAAGTACTTAATGATGTTATTAAGTAAAGACAAATAAATGAACCCCTACCAAGAACAGATTTCTTTACATCACTGCCAGATGGTGCCCTTAAAATTCAATACTTTATTATTACAGGAAAACCCTTTGTTTATGATTTTTGTGCCAGATTCACTCCAAGTGCTTGTGTCCACATATATGGCAGTTTGAATTAAGCAGAGAGTGTGGTTTCATGAGGATCAGATATTTTATTAAATCTGCAAATATCAGATTTCTTCTTTACTAACACGTAATTCAGTATTTAAATATCCAATACATATTTCCTAGGGTCTCTTTACTAGAGATGTGTGTTTGTAATTTATGATATTAAGTTCATCTAGAGAATACACTGTGAACCATGATAACATATGAATTTCTCTGACTTGAAAAGAGCTACTTTCTGAGTAACTACTCACTAAACCAGTCAGGCACTGCCTATGCAGCTGAAGTGGTTTCTGGACTTTTCATTCCAAATATTTTGTTTGCCCCCATTCCTGGAATACAAGCTGAATTGTAGGTCAGGTTAATAAAATTAATTACTTTATTCATCTGTTCAATTATTTCCTTAAAAATTCTGAAGCATATTACCATGTTTGTGAATGCTACCAATTTTTAATATTTTTCTCCATGTTTTTCTTTCTTGTACAATGTTTTCTTGCATTAATCCCATATGCTGTTTTTCAAAGAGTTACTTTAAAAAGAAATTATCTCCTTGTTACTAAAGGACTCATTCTTACAACTGTTCTAAAGAGGGCTAATGTTGTGTCAGTACTTTAAAATCAAGAAGAAAATGACCTGGATAACAGACCTGTCAGTCTGGTATTGATACATGGCAAAGCAGTTTGAACAGATGATACAGAGCTTAATTAATAAGGAATTAAATAAAAGTAATTAAATTACTGCCAATCAACATATGCTTAGGGAAAACATCTTAAAATACTAACTTAGTGTTTTCTATTAACTATCTGTTAAATCATATGCCACTAGTATTACATTTACTCTTCTGTAAAGAATTTGATTTAATACAACATTGCATTTTAATTAGGGGTGAGATAACAGAAGTCAAAAAATAAAGTTTAGTAGAAACTGGACAAATGACAAATATGAACGTTGCTAGTCACTGAGTGGATGTATTTCCAGAGAAGCCTGGAAAGCACTGGTTCTTGGCTTTTTAGTACTTAACATAATTTTGAATGACTTAGAACAAAGAATCCATGCATTTAATAATAAAGGCTGAGGAAAAGAAAACAATTGGAGAGGACTAAATAATGAAGAAAGCTGGTATAAGACAGCATAATGAGCTAGCAAATCTGGACTTACTGCATGTGTGGGGTAGTAGAGAAAAACAAAGTGCCCATGGGACCAAACTATGCAGGACATACCCATGGAGCAGGGGACCCACTTCTGAGTAGCACTGGTTACAGAAAAATGTTCAGGCCTGTTATCAGCAGAACAGAATTTCCCAGCTGAGTACTGTAGCCAGAAGTGGAAAAGCACAGTAGCAAGTTCTATTGAAGAGCAGCAATGGAAAGATACATTGTGCTGTGGCAGAAAGGTTGTATTAACTGGGTAAAACAGCCTGGCACAGGTCTACTGTAATTATGTGGCCAGTTTTCTTGTCCTAGTCCCCAGAAATAAAGCTGAAAACTTTGAAGAGATTTATTGGAAAATAAATTAAAATAATTAAAAGACCAGAAAATATTTCATGTGGTAGAAGAGCCAGGAAATTAAGTCTCCTCACTGTATCAGAAAGAATGCTATGGTTTGACTTGGACCTTCACATATGTGAAAGAGGAAAATAAATACATGGTAGATTTCTTGTTTAAAACCAACAGCCCAGCAAAAATATGGTCAGGTAATTGAAAACTACAAATAGGCAACTTTAGTCTCAAATAGGCTGGATCAAATTAAACTAACAAAATTACAATACATTATTTATAGAAAAATCTAAATTCAAAAGTTAATTTTCTCCACTTGTCACTGGCAAGGCTACACCAGGAGTATTGTACCCAGTTTGGGGCTTCCCCACACAAGACAGACATGGACATACTGAAGACAGTCCATCAAAAGGCTACAAAGATGATTAAAGGACCAGCACATCTCTCAAATGAGGACAGGCTGAAAGAGTTGGGACTTTTTAACCCAGGGAAGAGAAAGCTCAGGGAAATCTCATCCATGCACACAAGTATTTGAAGGAATGATGTAAACAAGATGGAGACAGGCTCTTTTCAGTGGTGCCCAGTGACAGGAAACAAGGGGCCCAAACTGAAGCATAGGAGGTTACCTTTGTATGTCTGGAAACACTTCTTCACTGTTATGTGACTGAGATATTGTCCAGAGATGTTGTGCAGTCTCTCTCCTTGGAGATGTTCAAAAGCAGTCTGGACATAATCATGAGCAATCAGCTCTAGGTAGCCCTGCTTGAGCAGGAGGGTTGGAGTAGGTGACCTCAAGACCTTCAGTCATTCCATGACACCATGATTCTGTGACATTTGGGCTCAGCTGATACTGGTTACTAGGTCATCCTAATCCAGGAGTTTGATAAGAAGAGGAGTATGCTAGGAACTGTGTTGTTTAATGTCTTAATAAATGACCTGGAGGAAAGGTTGGCATGCAACATAATCAGATTTGCAGATGGCATCAAACTGGGATGGAATCCATGCAAAGACAGCCCTGTCTACACAACATCATTCAGAGCTGCCTAGACAATTGGGATGAACAGGCTTACAGGAACCTCAAGAAACTTGACAAGTACAAATTTAATGTCCTGGTTATGACAAGGAAGGAACCCTTGCAATAGTACAGGCACTGCCCAGCAGGGTAACAGCTCTGCTGGAAACACCTGGGGGTGTTTGTTGACAGAAAGCTGAACACGAGCCAACAGTATGCCCTGGCACCAAAGGTCAACAGCTTCCTTGGTTGTATTAGCAGGAGCACAGCCACACAACCAAGGGAAGTGATCATCCTCTTTTGTACGTTAGACAACATCTGGAACGCTCTATTCCAGTCTTGCAAATTCCTTTGTAAGATGTTGACAAACTGATGAGTCAAGAAAAAGACTCTCAAAATGGTGAGGGGGCTGGAGCAGACAGACAGGGAACTGAACTTGTTCAGGCTAAATAAGAGAAGACTTCAAGGGGAAAGCAGCTTGCAATAGTGAGAGGAGGTCATCACAAAGGTAGAGGGAGGCTCTTAACAGTGATGCATGCCAGAAGGACAAGAAACACAAGACGTGAATTTGAACAAGAAAGATTCAGAATGGATATGAATAGACACATTTAATCATCAAAATCACTAAGCATTGAAGCATGTTGTCCCAAAGCACATAAAGTCTCCATACTTGGAGATTTTCAAAATCCAGCAGGAAAAAGACCCAGTCCTCCTAGTCTGATCTCAGAGCAACCACACTTTGAGAAGAAGAACAGACGAAAGATGTCCTGAGGTCCCTTCCAAACTGAATTATTATAGGATAAAATATTGGTTTAAACATATACTGCTCTTTGAACTGTAACTGAATTTGGCCCTAAAATGTATCTTTTGCTTTACGGCTTGTAAAACTAGATGCTTTCTTCTGTCTTTTAATTTATACATTTCATAAATCTATCATTTCCCTTTATGTTTTACTTATTAGACTTAGTTTCAAATGGTCTAGGTGCAGCATAAGTGGTTTGGCTGCTTAAAGACACACAAACAGCTGCACATGTAGCAGTTATTAAAGCAGAATAGTCAAGCTGAATGAATACCCTTAAGAGGAGGAAGATGATGGGAAAAATATCAAACACTAACACAATACTTTTGAGTTCTCCTTATTCTTCCCTGCAAAAGCATCAGAGAGATTGAAGCATAGAGCACTTCATTTAAGACTCCCTCAAACTTGAGCTTTTAACAGACCATGAAATATTAGCTTGCTGTTTGCATCAGTCTAATGAAGGAAGTGTCCTTCTATTTAAGGCAAACCACAGAAAAAGCAAAAAATACTCAACTACATTTTTCCAGTCCAGGATAACCCCTACAATAAGTGATCATACAGCCTGTGGTTACATGTAACAAATTTTGTGAACAAGCAGAATTACAGGTGACTCATGGCTACAGTGCTCACATGATTTATACAACTTAATAAAAGAAGCTCCAGGAGAAAATGAGACTAATATAATCATATAGCATCCAATATATAGAAAAGTGGACTGACTGCATTGAACATTAAATTAATGACATGATAGAAACAATTCACTGGATGTCATCCCCTAGAGCCTCTGTCTCGGCCACTTGTCATGGCTTTTGGAAATATGTTCTACTTCACATTTCTAAGCCCTATGGAGACAAAATCATCAAAGGTTCAGCATCAAACCAATTCATTGTTTTCATCTCAGGATCTGTTCCCTGTTTATTTTAACTTAATGGGGCTCCCAAGATATAAAAGCTGTGGAAATAGTAATATCCCATGCTCCTGATGGCTCTGAGGTACTTCTAGTGAGGCTCACAGCGTATGACTGTTTTTGTAATAAACAATAATATCATTACATTAATTACACTGCCTCAAAAGCCCTAGGGTGTAAGGCATTCACAAAAAGAGTAAGACGTAAATCTGAAAAAAATGTATTTACTGTTTTATTTTCCTTTAGATATACTATGATATGAATGTGATTTCCAGAGTTTTGATAACCTACCATCCTCAAAGACTGTAACTGTAATTGCATTGCTCAGTGTGTGCAGAGAAAAAAAGAAATCAAGCTCTACAGACACTTTAATTTAGGTAGAAAGAACTCTGCAATTCAAATATAGAGAAGGCTTTCCCCCTATGTGACTTACCTGTTTCATGAAGCAGATATGTACAAAAGTAGGAGGTAAGATTTAAGACACCTTAACCCTACAGATTTTTATAACTTTTTTTTCTGCACTGAAAGAAATCTTATGACATTTTGTTGTCTTTGTACTTTGTAAATTCTTTAAAAAATAACTTTTCTATAAACTTTCCAAACTCATTTTGGCAGTGTTTCTCTTTACTCTCAGAACAAGCATGATTTCATTCACAGTGTTTCCTGATATTAGAGTTTGCCATTTAATATATTCAAAAATATATTTTATACAAAACAGAAATGTTAAATGTTTTGAAGTCTGAGGAGAAGAATTTGGTCCCAATTATCTTTTCTTATATTCAAGTCATCTTATTTCATGAGCCTGTAAAATTAAACAAAATAACATAAATATTATCAAAAAATATCAAATAAAAACCCTCCCCGACACTACTGAGGAAGCAAGCCAGTTCAGTACAGAACGTGAGCATCTATTTACTTGAATTACGAGCAGAATTCAAAAATTAGCTGTTTAAATTGCACTTAACAGTTTGAGATTGACTTGAGCCATCTAAAAAACTTGATGCCAAGTATGTCAAGTATATATACATCCTGGTTCTGTCTGCTGTAAACTGAGACATGTTCTCAAGGCAAAATTATCCCCTTTCTTGTAGATAACAATCTTAAAATGGAAGGAGTAAAGGTGCTTATCTCATTTCATTGACTAAAGACTACCTTAAACTAACTTAGAGATTACTATATTAAGATAAGATAAAATTAAAAGGACTATCTATGCATTTCTTGTAATGCTGTTCTTACCTAGAGTTAAAAATAAAAAGAGATTTGAAGGACAGCAAAATATACTTCAGCAGGAATGTAGCCAGCAAAATGAAAAAGAAAAAACAACACAAAATGTGGTCTTGATAGTCAGAGACAATAGTGACTATGAACATAAAAAAAAAGCTGAGGCCCTAACTGCCTTCTTTGGTTCAGGTTTTAATTCTAGGGTGTGTCATCAGGCTTCTTCAGTTCCCAAGTGTAGCAGTAAGACTCTACAGCATCATCTGCAGGACCGAAAGATTAAGCAAGGGAGCACTTAAGCAAGCTGGACACACATACATGTCCATGGGACCAGATGGGTTACATCCAAGGATGATGAGGCAGCTGATCAATGTCAGCTAAGATTACGTTCTCCATAGCTTTGAAATCCTGTAGCCTCTGCGAAGAAAGTTCCCCTATGACTAGGAACAAACAAATGATAGATCAAGCATTAAGATAAGGAGAAGGGTAGTAAGGGGTTTTTAACCCAAATTACATACCTGGGAATAGTATGAAGCAAATTCTCCTCACTGCCATGACCAAGCACATAGAATGTCAGAAGGTGGTATTGAACACCTAGCATGGATTTACTTAAGGCAAATCATACCTGACCAACCTCACCAACTCCTATGATGAAATGACTGGCTCTGCAGATGAGAGGGGACAGCAGTGGACTTTAAAAAGGTTTACCAAAGATTATTCTCATAAACATTGCTGATATTTGAATTTATGGATAGATTACAAAGCTAGTTGAACCACTGAATCAAAGTAATGTGAACAGCAGTATGAAGTCCAGTAACTAGCAACATCTCTCATGGGGCCATCGAGGGCCAATGCTTTCTAACACAATTATTAATGGTCTGGACATTAGGAATGAGTGCCCTTCAGGTTTGCAAATGATATCAAATTGGTGGGAGCAGCTGAGAACCACCGCAGAGCACAGGTGCTGCCAAGAGACCATAACAACCTGGAGAAATGGGCTGACAGAAACCAAATGAAGTTCAACCAAGGCAAATGCTGAGTCCTGTACCTGGCACAGGTTGGGCCCCATGCAACAGCACAAGCTGGGCCCTTCCCAACTGGAAAGTAGCTTTGCTAAAAGGAATGTGTGAGTAGACTATTTGCACTTGTATCCTCAGTGCCCTCCTGCAGCACTGAAGGCCTGCTGCATCCAGGGCTCTGCAGGAGTCTAGCAAGCAGGATATACATAAACACGCTGGGCTAAATCTGGTACAGGACTGCTAGGGGACTGCAGCAAGAGGTGCTCAGAGACCTGGGAGGATCAGTGTTAGGACAGGAGGCTAAAGGCCTTCAACTGCTGTATGCAAACCTATCATTGGAGGGTAAAAAAACCGCAAAGCCAATCTCCTATTGGAAGAAGAAACAAACAAGCATGGCAACAAGAGAAAATTTTAACAATTTACACAACATGTGGTAGGCAAATATTATAACAGCTAAGCAAGGAAATCAAACCTTGAGCACTGCTCAGAAAATCGTCAGGTTCCCCATTTTTTATGATCTTTAAACACTGATCAAGTGAGGCCCTGAGCAACCTGATATAAATCAGCCTAGATTTGAGCTGGAGTTATACTACATGAGCTCTGGAGGTACCTTCCAGTATAAATTACTGAATGATTCTAAATATTATTATTCACAGTTATTAATTAATAAATATTAATTAATAATTTATACAATAATAATTAATGTCTTCATGAAGGAGGGCTCTCCTGGATGAAAAAGTCTAATTACATTTTTAAAAAAAATATCAGTGAAAGGAAAATGTTTTGCATAGTAATCTAAATAAAAAGCACAGCTTCACTCTTATTCGTAACTCATTGTCAGTTATTCATTCTTTCTCTTTCTGATCTGTAAAACATAAATACAAATCAGAACTAAAGACAGGGTAAAGACTTAATAATTTAGTTCTTAATTGAGGTTCAGTGGAATATAGGTAGCAACACTGAAGAAAAGGATGTAGAAAATCTTACTTCAGCAGCTGCTTATCATTACATATATCTGGAAGTCTCTTTATTCTGATTCCATAGGTGTCTAAATTCAAATACAGTTGCATTCTCAGGTGGTAGGTTAATATCCCTCTATATCTATCAAAATGCAAAGAGATTAAGTAAGATGTTGTCCACCCTCAGAGCAAACCAAACATACCTGAATAGCATGGAGTACAGCACAGAGCCCAGCTGGCACACTTGCTTTCACAATGAAACTTGTGATAGTGACCATGATTTCATTAAAACTCTCATCTAGGACACACGGCTCCCATTTTTTTTTAACCCTTAGAAGACTCAAATCCATTTCTTTTGCCTCCAAAAATACTTAAAAGAGAGGGGAAAATTCCCTATCCACCCTTTGTGTTAATAATAAAAATTTCTTAACCAAGAACTTATAATGTACATAGCACCTTTGTTATGGTCATCACCTAAGGACAGAGAGATATGGATTTCTGTGTGCTCCTCCAGAATTTAGAATATTTTTGAATAAAGGTTCAGTTCATTCTAAATACAATCAATTCTGGAAGAACAGATATGAACTCAGCTCCCTACCTTCTAAGTGGGTGCCCTAATTTCAGGACTAATAAAAATCCAAGACTAATAGAATGGAAGAAGCGAGAAAAAAGTGTTTAACAAATAGAAAAAAATATTTTCTTGAGATATGAACCAAGAGTTACGTTGTTGAATGAAGGTGGTATGGTACTAGAACAGGCTGCCCAAAGAAGCTGTGAATGACACATTCCTGGAAGTGTTCAAGGGCGGGCTGGATGGGGTTTTGAGAAACCTTGCCTACTGGAAGGTGTCCTTGAAGAGGGGCTGGAAGTAGATGATCTTTAAGGTCCCTTCCAACTCTAACCATTCCATGATTTTATCCAGTATAAAATTTTTATCTCAACTTATTCTGTTCTTTTTACTTCTTACATATTTTTTCCAGCATATCCTAGTTTTCTGATGAAGTTTCCAATAAAACATCAAATAATTAATTATAAGAAATTAATCCAATTCAAAGAAACACCTGAATGGTGGACTAATAAGCTCAGTTTTGGTAGCTCTTAATGCCTGAAAATCATAGTGGGGAAAGCAAAGAGAGACAGGACATGTTTGGTTTGGACTCCAGCAATGCTGGATTACCCTGAATAATCTAAGAACTAAGACTTTGGTACTAAGACTTTGTCCTCCCCTTCTGATAGGCTGCTATTGCCTCAGTGATGCTAATCTGTAACACTGCAATGCAAACCATGCCCCACTGTGTTATAACTACACCAGGCCACTCTAAGAGAACAGACACCCTGAGTAAAGCTCAAATAGCCTGTCTTCTGCAGGGCTGTAAACAACTCCTTAAATCAATAGCTGTGCCACTGCAATATTACTGTCACCACATGCTTGCAGTTTTTCCAGTCCAAGTAGGACATGTCATAAGTTTCATGCTGTATTTTCTGACAAGTTACTGTTTTATGTTAAACTTAGACTTCAAGTGACCTGACATTAACGATGTTTATCTACCACTTAGACTGCTAGATACTAAGACATGTTTCCCTCCTTCCTAGATCAGCCATGCCAGCCTCAATCCCCATTCTGTCACTCTGACTGGGAGCCACCACAAGCAGCAGCACAAAGATTTTTACAGGAGGTTAGGGGGCTTGGAGCTTGTCTCTTGGTGATAAAATTAGAGAGGAGAATTAAAGTGATTACACTCTAAAAATGACTTACTGGAAGTGACAGGTTTTTTTAACCTAAATATTTTTTAAGTACCAAATTTGTCACTCCTGTAAGTTATATGCTACTAACTGTAAAATTATTTTATTGCAGCAGTAAAAGAAATGAAGTACTTTTAGCGAATGCTTTTAGATAAATCAGGAACCTTGTATTCAATTCACATTTTATTTGCTTATAAGTTTCTTTTATTTTTGACTGAGTTGTTGCAGACCTCTGAATCATGAAAGGAAATGTATGTCTCCACAACACTGTCAGCCCCCTGTTAGCTCTCCTGAGCCAAAGCAAGCCACGAAGCAAGGCAAATTGAAAAACTAGGTAGTTACAGTTGCTGAGGTGGTCTAGTGATGATTTAGATGATGTGTCCAAAGGAGAAACACAGGAAGTATAATGCCATATAGGCTGCACACTGTAAGTATTTCACACAGCTCTGAATACTGCATGTGCCAGTAGGGAAAAATCCTTCCCATTATACCTCAAGGGCCTCCTCTCTCATTAGATGTTTTGTTCTCTTTAAATTCCACTCTACCACATTCTAGATGGCAGCCTCTTCTGCAGGATGCAGCAGTGGCAAAGTAGATTCAGAAGAACAAGAAAGGCCAAGAGACATCCACCATAAAGAGCCTTATTTTTCACCAGTTTCAGCAGACCAGAAAGTTGTTTACAGTCATCCCTTAGACCTTGCTCTGGAACCTCAGGAGCAGTTGCTATTTTACATAGCACCCCAATTTCCAAATCCTCTTTTCAGTGCTTGGAAGATGCTATTTCTAGTGGCAGCAGGATGATAGCTTCCTCCTGAAGACACCACAAATATTTCCCCATTAATCTTCCATTTACAAAGAGGGCTACAGTGAACAGTCTGTTGGGAGAAAAGGGGCACCTATAGGATTTGTCTATACTAACACCTTTGTTATCTATGTCCAAGTTATCACATCTTTAAAATATGTATTATTTAACTGTAACCAAAATCCTAAATCAGGACATAAATTTGGTGTTGAACCAACACCACCATGACTCATTTGCAGGCGGCAGTGAGAAGTCCTGCTGTTTTGCTGTAAATGAGCCCACATCAATTCTTCCCTAACTCAGTGTCTGAACAAGTATCTGAGGACTAGATACTGAAGTGAAGCTCAAAGTGAGTGAGCAAGCCATATTATTACTTGAGTTAGATATGTTAAATTATAAATTAAAATTTCAGAAAACCACCTAACGATGCAAAAGCATCATCAAACTCAAGGTGAAGACTGAAGTGGGGAGGAGGCAGTGTCCCACATGGGTTCAGTACTTCGCTGAACAGAAATATCTGAGATAAAGCTAGGCATTAAATTAGATTCATAATTTTAAGAAATAAACCATAGCCATTCTCTACATTCTGTTTTTCAAACATGGGAATTTAGTACAGAAAAAAATGAGACTTGCTGAGTTGTTTCTGTACTAAAACTGAGTCTATATACATTGGTTATTAATAAAATACAGCATTATGAAGCTGATATGAACTATATCTCTGCTAAGTACACTAGGATTTCATGGTTGTCAGCATACCATACTATAGCCTCTCAAAGCTACATCAGGCTTGAGGACTAAGTCTTCAGATGTGCCTTTGTTCTTGCCTGAATATCTGTCCTAGTTCACTTACTGAGAATTCATAAATTAACAGGTGACCTAAAAAGAATTCTTAAAAATCATATGACAGAAAGATCAAGTGTTTTGTTGTGAATATGTTTGATGACACATACACAAAATAGCTATTTAGTGTTGTTTGGATGTTACTACAAACAGGTACAAAAAAATCACAAGGTTACGTTTTTTAATTTCTCCCCTTTAGGTAAATATGGAAAACGTAAAAATTTGATGCACGCTCTGTCCCTTCAATGGGCAAACATCCACATGTACATGTGACCTGCGTATCTGAAATTACTACAATTAGCACACGGTAAACTATTCAGGGGAATTTTTCAAAGTAAATTCTAGTACTTGTGCCCAGAAAGGTTTAAGCTGGTGCCTGTTAGTTAAAAGAAAAAAAGTCTTCAAAGGAGCAACAGTGGCTGAAACTCCAACTTCAAATAATGGCTTTAAATCGTGGGTTTGAGATTGGAAATTACTTTTTGGCTTGTATTCCAATCAATGTTTTGTAATTTTTATTATAATTTATAATATAACAGGAAATCTTTAAATCTGAATGAGAGGTGCTAGTTTACAGCTGTATATAAAGTACCATATAGGGCAGGACACTACACAATGCAAGATATTCAAATAAAAATTTCAGATGTTATCAAAGTCCTATAGAATCAATTTAAAAGAAAAAAAAATCTTCATAAAACAGATTTCTTCCTAGCAAAATTTTAAAGACAAATCAAAACATCCAGAAATCTGGAATTTATAAGCAACTGCCTTCCTTTCTGCTTTTTTAAAATGTGTATGATAATCTTCACACTTGAAAAGTATCAAATACAAAAAGTATTACATGTATTTATGTCTACATGCAATGGATGAGACACACCAGCCATAACTATCCCTAATAGTTAACACTTATTTAACCAAGGCCTAAAAATGATTTGCTTCGTCCTCTTTGTTCCTTAATAAAAGCTGAATAAAGAGGAAAAAAACTAAGAAAGGGACATCAACAACAACAGCTTCTTTACCAGTGTCTTCACAGATGTTGAGCAGCAACTGGATTGTTTATACTGTATTTTCATACCTGGAAGTAAATAGTGGCTGGAAGGGGAGGACATGAAGGAGGGGGAAGGTTGCCCTCTCCACCACATATATTTTAACTTACATCTAGAACCATTCATATTGTAAGCACAATCTAAGTAAAAAATGTAGAAAGTTATGTTAAAATGGAGAACAATTTAGCTTTAAAATAATAATGTCAGTTGGAAATAACCAGAAAATTTTTAAGACTAATCAGGCATTTTTCCCCTCTGGTAACATGAAATGCCAGATCTTCAAATTATCCACATTGCAGCTGGATATAACACCAAGCTGTACCATACTCCTACAAACACTATGCACAACACACTGTATACAACAAATTTACATGGACTCTGGAGATAAAAATCATCCAGTGAATCTCAGTTATCTGATTTCAAATTTACTGTCAAGGGGCAATAATTTTTCATTTCAGAACACAAAGGGGAACAATGGTGTTCCTTATTGCAGAAAGACTTCTCTTTACTTTAGATTATTTCCAAATGCAGCTACTGCTTAAAGGTTTGGAGTCTGATCCTTTTTTCCATAGCACAATGACAAAAAAAGCTCAGAAGGCAAGGACAGGGAAAGAGCTGATTTAGCATTTTCCCATTCTAAAATCCTCTGTGAAGGGTTTTAAAGTGTGAAGAAGAAGTGAGAATAGGTATGTAACACGCACTAGAGCTAGTTCCATTATTAACTCTTCCTCCGCAATTTCAGGAAGGGTTAGAAAGCAATAGGGAAGGCTGATGGTGAGGAAGAGGAAATTTATTTTTTTTTAGTTCTTTGTTTGGTAACCTGATACAAGAAAGAAAAAATCATACAGAATGACTCTGTCATGCAGAAGAAACTAATGATGGGAAAACTTAAGATTTCACATTGATTCCCAGTTTTATTATTCATTTTTGATAGCAGCAGCAGAACCCTAGAAAATGGGAGGGAAAAAAAAGGAAAAAAAAAAATGAAAGGATTCTGCACATTCCCTAAAGAGAGACCATGAAACTCTTCAATTTCTAATGGCTTCCTTTATCCTCTTCTCCTGCCTTCAACTACTGTCCTTAAAAGTACTATTTCAGAAACTATTCTTTTTTCCCTCTTTTCCTTCTTACTAACACTACACATAATCAGTCTCAAATTTAAACCACACTACATACACAGACTTAACCAGGTTTGCTGCCATTTCAAAAAACTTACATTGAGTCTCAAAAAGAAACTATTCTTTCCTATTTCCAGCACAAAACCTCATCCTGACAGTTCAGCCATTAGCACAGGCTGACATGGCAATTTCTTCTTCAAAGCATTTATCACATCAGTTTTCACTACACCCGAAATAATACCATAAAAATAACATATATGTCCAAACAGCATCAACTCCTTCCTTCCGATTGTCCCTTTATAAAATGGAATTGAGAGATCCCTGTTCAGGACTTCAAGACTCCATAATCCAAAGTAAATTCACACTTAAAATGTGAGGTAGTTTTGAACTAGCATACCACCTTAAAGCTCACTTATTGGAATTATCTGTTTCTATCCAGCAATGTAACTAACAGCTTGATTAAAAACTAAACCCTGCTCCCACAGATATATTTAACTTTAAAAACTACAAAATAGCAAATAGTTAGACACCTAAAGAACTTGGCAGATCTTGGCCAAAATCTCTCAACAATTACTGCAAAATCATCTCTTGTCTTAGATCACAGTTTCAACAGGAAAGCTCAATATTTCTGCAATATCTTCTACATTCTTAAACTCCACATGGTGAGAAAATGCCCCAGAAGATCATTAGAACACACACTTCCATGTTTTCCATAGGACTTGGCCAGGAAAATAGACACAGAACCTGTACCTTTAACTTGGCCATCTTGGATACTTCAAGATGCCTGCAAAGACTATCACACTTGAAAAGAAAAGGCCATAAAACTCCTTGAAGATGGTGCCATTAAAAATTCTTAATCCCTGACCCAAGGCACACAGATTTATTTAAAGCCCCCTCAACACAAACTTCTATTTGGAATTTAAGCAAGAAGCATCTTACCTATGTAAACAGGTTAACAAAGTCCCCAGACAGGTCTCATACCACAGTTCAAAAACCAATACCAAAATTATCTTTGAATTTTAAAAAAGTAACAGTTTTTGATAGAAGCTTTTACCTACAAAATTTGGAAAATATTACTGCAGCTTCTTACACAAGGATTTGAGAAAAGGTTTGGGGTTTTGACATGCATCATTATTCTATGAAATTGTCACCTGTCTTTTCCAAACCCAGACAGAAATCTAGAGCAGTTCATTAACACACTCTCTGATTGGCATTTAGTAGACTGGGAGTACCCAGGAAACAAAGTATTTTTATTTGTTTAAAAAAAACCAAACACAGTAGTAAGGAAGTGAGGAGGGGGAAAGAAGGGGTTGGGGGAAGACAGTGAAGGAGAGAGATGTCCAACAGCTGTTAATGCTTTATGTCAATTCAGTCATGGTCATTCTCACTCACCTGCCATCCCAGCACACAGCTGGGGAACAAATACTGGGTGCCTCATCCTGTAACTGTGGAACCACATCCCAAGGCCAGGATGATGTGGCTTTGAGCAACCTGATCTAGTAGGAAAAAAGTAAGCCCCTTCCAACCCAAACCCTTCTATGATTCCATAATTTAGTTCCAGTCCATAAGGTGTCATCTCCACCCTTGTCTCTTATTACTCAGCTTATGCACCCTCTAGTTTTCTACTTAAAACTGAACATAGTCAACACACCATCACTGGAAACACACCTCCACCTTGTTAAAGTCATACATTTTCTTTTGCAAAAAACTAGATGTGATGCACTTTAGAGACAGTTGACAAAAGAAAAAGCTTTGGTTATGCCACGTTACTACGCGACCAAATCATAAGTATTTAACTTTGACTTCTTTTTTTTATTAATAGAGGCACAAGCATAATCCTCCAGGCATAAATGCCAGGAAGGCAAGGCAATGAGAAGAAATGTTTAATGCTGTTGAATGGGCATAGCAACTGTACTCCCTGCCTGCAGCCAAATATCACTACGACGAAAGCATTCTTCCAGTTATCACTACTAATAGTTGTTGCTGGGCAGGTATCTATATAGGAACCATAGTCTAAAAGTGGGGGGGAAGGTGTGTAGGGGGAGGGGAAAAAAAATAGTGTAATAATTTTCTGTTACAGACCAGAGTTCTGCTGAAGAAATTTAATCCTTTTTCCAATATGGAAAGAAGCCAACTGTAAAGTTTACTGCAATTTCAGTAAGTGTGTGAACTCCAGTAGCATTGATTGTAATAACCCCGTCCTCCTCCCTTAAAAAAAAAAAACAACCCCCACCACTCAAATACACTACTTGAACAGATAAATCCTTCTCTCTATTTTCCCTCCCCCACAAGTTGTACCTTCAACACAGCCAGAACTTCCCCAGATCAGAGGACACTGTCAGCGCAGGCTGACCAATCTCAGAGGGTTTTTTCTTTTTTTTTTTTTTTTTTTTTTCTTTTTTCCTTCAAGATACTCCGTGTTAACAGCTTGAGGGGGTTCAATCAGCACTGCTTTGATCTCGGCTGGAACTATAATTATTTAACATTGTTACAAGGATTTCTATAATCCATCCTACCATTAAATCCCTTTTACACCCTCATCTTCTGAAGGCTAATCTGCATCCGTACACTCAGTTTGTCTCTTCAGCTGGTTTCATCAGGCTCTGGCATTCTCCAACATCCAGAGTGATGGTTCTTTTTTTTCTAATGAAATAATTTTCTTTCAAATTGAAAAGCGCAAAAGGTCTTGTGCATTTGCTACCTTTTGATGAGATAGCTATATAACACCAATATAATCCACTGTTTGCTCCAAACTTCCTCCCAATTTCATAAAATTCATTTTTTTCTGTGCTGTTTTCACTGAATTGATGATATATACGCATGTGTTATATACATAGCTGAGAAAAAAATAATCAAACTAACACAAGCAGATGCTCTTTGAAAATACAGCAGAGCCAGGAGCAGCAATAGTGTGCTCATTCCTGCTGTACTCTCTTTGATAAACACTGTAGGAAACACTATACCTAAACTTAGAAAGCCAGGTAAATAAAACTGGAGTGCTTGAAGAGAAAACAGAAATATTTTATAAGTACAATGCATGAAAGACACACCACACAGAAAAAGAACTTTAATAGAATCAAAGGAAATAAATGATAGAAAGAAAATTAATATAGAGTGAAAATGAAGGACATGAACAAAACCAGACCAAGAATATAAAATGACATGATACGAAATTGAATTATCAAAAGGGAACAGGAACAACAAAATGCTTTCCTTTACATTTAGGAAACAAAAACTGAAAAGGAAAATGACATTTCTTCAGCCCATGTATAAGTACATTGGGGAAACTGCCTCTTTGCTGCACACATTTTTTGTTAATTGATTTTGAGCAGCCAATATGCAGAGACTTTTGCTCCACTAAGCACTCCTGGATTTCACCTCAACAGCTCCTGGGCTGTGATGGTCTGTGCAGATGAAGGAACACAAGTGCAGGCAGAGAGGTGGTGATGAAAAATACAACAGGGAAGTACCACCAGGCCACCAGCACAAGAAAGAAGCACAGGTAAGAGTAGATGCTACAGTTTTCATATGAAGTAAATGTATTCAGTTAAATAATCTCATGCCTTCATCCTCAAAATGCATAGCCATGAGGCAAATAAAACACAATATATGTGGACTTGTTTTATTACTACAAATACTGCATAAGGAAGGCAAAAGTTAAAGAGTGGGAAGTGTCTGCATAAAAGAAAAATTGAAGGAAAAAAAGTTGATGAAAATACAAACAAGATGCACCACAGTTAAGTAACTGGCACTGAAATAATGAGAGCTTTAAAAGGGTATATTTTCTTTTATTCCCCCAAACTGCCAAGGTAAATTTTAGTTTATCAGCTGATGCTTGAAAAAGTCACCAAGCAACAATCATAGTTCTTAAATAGTGTTTGAAGTTAGCTAAATAATTAAAATAATAGGCAGTAGATACAACTGATTTTCAGAAGGAGAAACTAAGAGCCACTGATGCTTCACACAAGGCATTTCAGGATATCCCTTCAGTCATAGTTATGGCATTTTTTTATTAAAAAAACCAAACTATAAAAGACAAAAAAAATCCCACAACTAGTTCCTTTAAGAAAATACTTGTCCTTAGGAACATTTTGGACATTATATATCATAATCCTTTTCTATCCCTGTACAATATTTAAGTATCTTCTTCTCTCAATTCTTTATATTGGTATATTCCCATATACAGTTACAGCAAAATATACACAGTTATAGTAAAATCATACCACTAAAAAATAAAACAAGTTCAGGACTCTTGTGCATTATGACACCACAAGACTTTATCCACAGATATAATCAGAGCCACAAAACACGATGGGATATTTAAATTTTAAAATAAATAAGAAAACACTGCAGAATCCAAATTAATTTTCCATTAAAAAATTACCATGTTATGTTAGACCTTGCTATCCCACTGAAAATAAAGTAACTATGAAATTAACAGCAGCCTCTGGATTTAGCTCCTACTTCTCAAAGGAAAAGAAAAATATTTACTTCAAAAACATAAAAAAGTCAAAACATCTTAAGTATTTTAATAAAAATCTATTCCAAAACAGTAAGTTAGAAAATCAAGTAAATCCATGAAACAATATTCTGCAATTAACAGAAACTGAAGCAACTACAACTTGAAGTTCACTGTATTCAGAATTCTTGGTATTGAAGCAAGTTAGTCAACCTTTAAGGCCTTTTACATTTCCAGAGTAGAAGTGGGTCTTTAGTATTGCTTTGACTTGCATCCTTACTAATTTATGCAGGCTGGCAGTTTACTGAGTACGTAGAAAGTACCATGATAAAGGCAGCTCCGTCCTGGAAGAGCTTCTGAGCCAAGACCACAGTCCTGCAAACACGTTTGTGCTTAACTTTATGCATGTGGGCAATTCTGTTTTTTAATGGAATGCTCACACACATTAAAATAAACCTTTTTAAGCATTTTTCAAGATGGGAGCCTAGAAGATCGGAAGTGTTTTTCTGAAAGTATTTTTTTTTCTTACTACCTCTAGAGAAAAAAAATAAAGTAAAACTTATTGATTCTATCTTCAAATGCCAGGTTAGTCAGTACAGACAGATTTATGCATGGATTTCTTGCACTCTTCTGATAATTCTTTTTCAGGGAGACCTAAAATAATTTCAGGCGCCCAAAAGTGTACTTGTTCTTCTCCCCTTTAATAATAAAGTGCAGGGAGATGAACGCTCCCCTGGTGACTGTGCCTAACAGTCTTTCTCTTCAATAGTACATTTGTGAGTCTTGTGCAAATGCTATATGTATTCATACATCAACTAGCCATTAACAGACTAGGAATTAATACCATTGTCATCTATGTGTACTTTTCTATTTACTTCAACAGGACCAGAAATTTTAATTAAACATTTGAGATCCTTAAATTTAAAGACCAAGTTTGACTAGCTTGACATAAAATAATAATTTTCTGCCCTCTGTTAAAATTTAAGAAAGCATAAGTAACTGCTGAATTTGGACATAGAGCTGTCTAACAGAATCCACAACACTAATTACTTCATTTCTGGAGAGAAGACACTGTTAAATTTAGTGATATTTGACAGCAAGATACTCTTGCTACAAATAGACCATAGGGCATCAGAGAGTGATGAGTACTTCAGCTGGAGATGGCCATGTTGGGTTACAGCAGTCAGCTTCAGTATTTGGTATTCTTTATTTATGCATACATACTGCTCAATATAGATAAAGCAAAGTTCTGACTGCTGGTGAGCAAAAGAATGTTGTATTTCACAGTTATGATGTCATCAAAGGACTGTATTTCATGGCTTTAACATCTTTGCAAATATATACATAAAGTGGTATCCCCAAGGATCACTACTTGCCAGGGCTGCCTGAGGTTCATCAAGGTGGACCTCCTTATATTCCATTTAACGTACATTAACATTTGAATATCAAGGAAGTCTAAATAGCCTGAGAGTAGAAAAGGTATTCCCAGTTTCACACACTGTAGCATACTTGCCATATTACATGAATTTTTCTATATATTATGTGCTGTGTTATCTTCAATTCATTCTTTTTAAATTTCAACACACTACGTTCCTTTTATGCATTTATCTGTGCACATATGCTTTATACATTAAATGTAATTACAAAATTACAACTCAAGTGAATCTCATATAATACATAAACTATCTATGACACAGTCTCAGAATTTCAGATCTTGAAAATAGAATTTGATTACTTTATTCATTCTAAACCAGTATCATTGGTATATCAGCCTTAAGCAATATGGGCTGCTAAAATCATTTGGTTCCATTTTTCCAAAAAGGAAAACTGATAGGATTATTTTCGTGATAAATTAATTTTACCATGTAATTGCAATTATGACTTCTAATTAATGAATGGTTTCAGCCTCACTAACTAGGTCAGCAGTTTTCTTTTAAAAATATATCATTTTTTTCTCTTTAGATAAGTATCATGATATGTCCAAGCTTTGGGAAACACACAGCATTTTTGTAGGGCAATGATCCTAGAGGCTGAGAAATGGTATAACTACTGTGATGTGCTTTCTGAAAAATTCAAGCCATTTTTTGTCTCTTTTCTGAGCAAAATTAAAAAGCAAGCAGATGGTAAGAGGCTTTTTAACAGGAAAGATCAGTTTCTTAGTACTACTGGAGTATTTAATTTCTTGACTGATCTTCCCAGTATACAGAACACTGAACAATGTGAGACCAATTAATCAGTTGAGCAACTTATCTATTACATCATGGTTGTCAATACACATATGCCATTGCAGGACATATTGACAAGAGGAGGAATCCAAGGAGATTGAATTTTTAGTCATCAGATGCATTCCTACAGAAATGCATAAAAGAAATCTGAGGCTTACTTTGTGCATCTTGTAGAAAAGACTCCAACACTCCTGACTGGACAATTGCTTTGCAGGTAACACATTTAAAGATATCACACCAATATTCAAGGACAACTCTTCAGGGTCCCCTGAAGATGTCTTCTGGCACATTTATACCCTTTTAAGACCTACATCCCTGTTAACTACCTTATATCACATCATTCTTTGATGAGTCATACACTCTGGCATGATGATATAGAATAAAAAAACCTAAGCAAGTTGAAACTACTAAAATAATGACTAGCAGGACAAGATGAGAGAAAACAATTTCTTTGGAAGACACTCAAAATTTGATGGCTAAAGTGTTACAGATATAGTAATTAAACTAAATGATAGCTCTTATCGTAATGCAACACACCAACCAAAATATCTGTTGTTTCGTTGCAGGTTTTTTTTTCTTTATTGGCTGCTAGACATAGTCGCATATTTAGAGAGCACCTCCTAAAGAAAAGTCCCATGAAAAGTTGATATCCAATACAAAACTTTGAAAAATAGTCAGTATCAAATGCTGAGCAGTTCTGTAATTGGGGAAATTGGTTTTTTTCCTTATAATAAGTCAATAAAAATAATAAAGTAGAAATCACTACAGTAAAGGTATCAAGTAAACAAATGTTAGTATTATATATACTTTATAATATAGCAACAAATTATATGAAGCATTTACAATGTTGCATTACACAAGCCCTGGAAATTGGACCATGGTCGACTTAAGACTTTGACTGGATGCGTATCATGAGTGCTTTCCACACAGCCTTTTTTTTTTTTTTTTTTTTTTAAATGAGAACTAGTATATATTTATAAATGCAAGCCAAAGATTTATGAACTGATTAGTAATTTTGGCTCCACACTGTAAGAATCAAAGTTCAGATAACTTAATGAAGGGTTTTCTTCATACAATGACGTAATTTGAAATTCAGTCTCCTGGGCTGAACCATCCAGCCCAAAATGCATACACAAGACACTCTGGAACAGTATGTTCCTTGTGTATACATTATATTATCTTTCTAAATTATCCAAAATAGTCCATCATTGTGGGTTTATGCTGATGAAGCACTCCTTTAAATCAACACAATTATACTGCCATAAAATCCGAGCAGCAAAGACCTGAAGAAGCCCACCCGAGTATTTCCTCTCTGTAAAATATGATTTTTACAGCTTTATCCACAATCTTTGAACTATATCAGACAATATTGTTTTTAAAAATAAATAAGACAATGTGTAATCCTGCAATATTTGCTTAAAACAGTTATGTAAAATATTGTGAAGTTTTTCTACCTGTAATCCACAAAAACATGTCATGCAGTCAACTGTTCAAGGTTTTAACCTTGAATACATAGCTTAAAAGTCCTGAGAAACAAAGGGGAGCAAAGGGAAAGAGAAAGCTACGATGGGACAATTTTATTGACTTTTTCTGGAACATCATAAAAGATGCAATGTATACACTGGACTAGCTGCCTACACTACCAAAACAGGCATATGCAAGCATCTTTTCCATGAATATGATTTAATATGCTATAGATTAAAAACAGGTTTTGGAATCAACCATGATAATTAAAGAGCACACTCAGAACACTGAAATCTTTGTCGAGGTGGGTAGGAACAAAATGTCCTCTACACAGCTATTTTAGAATGTCTAAGATAATCAGCTGACTGCAGGAAAAACCAAGAGTTACAGCTTTCCAAACACAGGCTTTAATCATTATTACTTCCGCCTACCCAAATATCTTACTAGTTTTTACCCTGGACCACACTTCTGAATATTTGATTCTGGGGTTTCTCAGTTTCTATTAGAAAATGCTTAAAGAATTACACATTCTATAATTAGATCAAAATTAGGTCTGATGCTATTAAGACAGCCATTCTTACTTTTGCCATGTTGATGAGTAAGTGCTGAGTGACTGCATGAAAGAGTTTATTGCAGCATTTCTGTAGGATGATCACTAATGCACTTTACAAAGATCATTTTCACATTTTTCTGAAGCCAAAATCAAAGAGAGAAAATAGGATCTACTGTTCATTTCATATCCTCCTTTTGAGAAAGCAATGGTAAAGCACCCTAAAAATGAAATGTGGCAATTAAACCTAAACTCAAATATGTGCTAAGCTGGTCTCACTGAGCTAAACATGGAAAGCCAAGGTCACAGCTGAGAAAGGACTTTGCCCTTTGTTCCATGGCCAAAACATCCAGTTTCCTCTTCTCATCCTCAACTGTGTAATTTTGAGAATAATTACAGCATCACACATCACATTGAATTTCTTACTCTCAGCAAAAGTTAGTTCTTTTGAAAGGAGGTACAATAGTACCTGGTGATAATTTGTTTGTTGTTTTATTTATATTCAAACTTTTATCTTATAGTGTCTTAAGAGAGAGTAAATAAAGCGGCTTTTGAAAGTTTAGAAGGACATTGTACTTTGAAAATCAAAACATTTTATTCAATGAACTGCTGAACACAGAATTTATCACTGAAACCTGCCAATTTAAGAAATAAAGTCACTAGCATCTCTCAGTAGGTATTTCTACCCAACTACTGGACTACACTTTAAGTGCATTAAATAATGGTGTGCTTCACATATGGCTCAATATATTAACACATCCATTCTTCAATTGTCCGAGCCAGTGTTGTCATGCAGTATTCTGAATGCAATCACCTTAGCTGACTTAACAGGAAAAACACAACAAAGAACAAAATACCTGTGGACTGATTACATGCTCCTTTTGATTCTCACCCAAACTGCTTCCAAAATCAGACACTGTTTCCCACTCCTCTGCAACTACCAGGGTGTATTATTGCCTTTATGCCCAAACTACAGTGAAGACAGCTGAAAAGTGCAAAGCTTTCTGCCAGCCTCTGCAGGTCCCTTGGTGCATGAAACTACAAGAAACAATGTATTGTAATGCAGATGTTCATTGATTCCCTGCAGAATTTCACAGACTAGGAGTCCTTCACTGTATGACCTACGGGGATTTGTATTTTACATAACATCCACTATATAGCATATCATGTCCAAATTGAAGTACATAGTGAATCTGATGTTTCTTCCCTTGTGCACACACTTTTCCCAGCTATCAACATTTTTCAGAGAACAAAAAGTCTTTTGTGCTTGAAACATAAACGCCAATCAAAATAGAATATGTTTCAAATATGTATCATCGAAGTTCAATGACTTTTACAAGTCAAGCAAATGTTCGCATACTGGATGTACAGAAGGTAAAAAAAATTTAGGAAGATACCAGATCATTTTCAAGCCTACCTAGTTGTCCTAGCTTTGGCCAGGGACAGGGGTAATTCTGCAGTGTGGAGCTGTGTGTGCGTGTCCATGTTGTTATTCTATACCATGCACATCATCGCTGGTGGGCAGAGGTAAGTTCCAAGAAGGAGGGGTGTGGCTTGTGGTTGGGAAGAAAAGGTGGCACATGGAGATTGTGTCAGAATTTTGTTCTTTCTCTCAGGGTTATGCTGCATTGATGAGCATTTTCCATGTAAAATACACCCTCTGACATGCACTGTTGTTATTAGGATTGTCACTGGAACTGTTTGTTTTTTTATCTCGTTGCTGTTTCTACTAGTTTTTACTCAACCCATAATCTCTGCCCTTTGTATCTCCCACTGGAGAGGGACTGCCACTTCTACACCATGATTCTAATCCAGAAACTCGCCCACCTGAAGATCAAGATGCTCTCCAAAGAACAATTTACACCTAACACACCAAAAATCTAAAACCTTGCTATCTCAAATAAATATTTTACAAATGGGTAAATAAAGAACCAGAGATATTAAATTAATGCAAGACCATTAAAAAAACCCCAGCTAATAGCTTTGAGGGTTCTAGGTAGTTTCACTTTTCTGAAGCATTTTGACTTGGATAAAAATGAAGTGTTGTGAATGAAAATATTCTAAAAGGCTAATTATTTAAATAAAATTAAAGCATTCTATATGTGAAATGTATATACAAGAAAATGCTATTTCTAAACTAGGCTCATTTCTATAACAATTGATTTTAAAATTAAATTTTAATTCATATATATATGCTAACAATAACAACCATCTATTAATAATATCAATATACAGTATGTATCATATAGAATATTATGTTAATATTATAATGATAAGAATATGGCATTCCAACTGAGAAAGCAGTTGGAATGCTTGACAAGAGCTCCAGTATTCAGTGACAAAGTCACTGGTTTTTGATCTTTTAGGCAGCAAGTCAAAGGAGACAATCCACGTCTCCAGGTTTACAGAATCCTAAAATATTTGCACCTTGCATCATGAAAGTGATGTTACAGAAGTCACCACAAGTGACATCATAACAAGAAACATGTTTTCGTTTTCAAAATATATTACTGCTTATTCTTATAAATTTAGAGTAATTATTTTACACCTCAATTTTCTCTTAAAGCTTTGATGACACTATTTCTAGCTAAAGGGCAGAATTTAATTTTGTCAGGTGTGACTATAAGTGAAATTTCTCCCCATCTATTACACATGCTCAGTACAGGTCATGCAACAGCCTCTTTACTAGAAAAGTCAAAACTGCTCATGGGAAAGATGACAGCAAAGGTTTGGCTGCTACTTCCATGTGAATTCATCTCATCCTTCAGGCCCATACAGGGAGCAGTCCACCAAGAGTATCAACAGCCTTAAGCAACAGACAACCTCTGTACTAAGTATGTCAGACATAAATAAAAACTTTGTTACATGTGACAGAGAACAGCTCTCGCATGGAGGCCAAGTACAGCCACCTTTACTTGCTTGGAGGCTTCCTTACCCTGTAATCAGGTGTCAGCACACAAACTACCTCTGGAGAACGTTCCCTGCAATGCTTCAGCTTCTGCATCTTGGGATCTACCTGGGCAGAGTGCCTGCTGGCCTCAACCAAAATCATGACAGGGACCATTTCAACACTTATTTACTACTCCAGTTCGGTCACTGCTGAATATATTAACACAGGAGTAGCATATTTTTCCTTCCACTTCTTAGACCTGCGTCTTCTCATTATGAAGCAAAGACTCTCATGTAAGAAGATACAGGTGAGACCCAGAGAAAGGGGAAGAGGAAGCAGCTGCTACAGAATAATTCATCAATCCCAGCTGGTCACATCAAGATTGACATCCTGGTCCTCCTATAAATGGTGCCAGGTTGCACACTAAAAATTACTTTTTAAGTACCACATATTTAAATACAAGTTCTTACAATCATTTCATGATCTAAGAAACTCAGCTTTTGTTATTAAAAAATGGGGCAGCACGGCAAACCTCAAGAATTCCTGTTTTTAGAAAACATTTGGCAGTGAGTCTAACTTATGTACTGTGAAGTCTGTAAGTTACAGACTAACTAAGTAATAACTACAAAATAGAGGTTAAACAAGTTGAATATAGTGCAAGTATATTGCACTAACACTGGTATTACTCAATCAGACCTAAAAAGAAATGATGCAGAGGTCTGCAGATCGAGTTTCAGGTAAGCAACACAAATCAGAGCTATGCATGAAAAAGAACTGAGAAGACTACAGTCCTTGAAGACTTGGAAAAATTCTGTATACAAGACTGATAATTATTTAAAATCTGCATTTATTGCACAGGTGTGGTAACTGCTTAAAACAGCTCCAATACCAAAATCCAAACCACAAGACAGCAGTCAATGAGCATTTGCGCCTCCCTTAACAGAATTCAAGTGTCAAAACAAGACCTGCAGTGCAAAGGTTAACTGCTGATGATGACTCTTAGACCCTTACTTTTGTTATTCTATGTCCAAATGGCCTCCTCCTAGTTCCAAATTGTTGCTGGAAACCAGACCAAGATCCACAGAAATCCTTCCCTGCTTCAACAAGGTTCCTCCCAACCCCTGGAGCCTGGGAGCCCAGCTTTCTGCTTTTAATCCAATATCCACTTCACTACAGAAGATTTATTTAGACTGCCTCTTGTTTCATTAAGGGTTGCAAAAGTCTGTGGTGATTTTTGACACTTTGTTATAATGTTTCTGTGACCCCCCCCCCACCCCCTCCTCACATACCACACCACCCAGACTCATTTTCATATGGATACAAAGCATCGGGATAAAATGATGGTTCATTATAGTGGTACAGAGCTCTTATCTTCATCCGGCAAGAGTCATTTCCTTCCAAAGATTGAAATGCAAATGTGAAAATTAATGATAACTGCATTATCTGATAGCAGAGATAATACCGATTCACTGTCAGAGTAACACACAGTCGTTCTATGATTTCCTCTGCTTCTTCACAATATTCTTCTTACTGTCAGACTATATCTATGGTTAACTATGTTTCATGGATTTTTGTTAATTTACATCAAATAGCATTTCCAAGATCTTAAATCTACCACATTTCCCCAATCAAAAAGGAAACAAAATCAGGACAGTAATCTCCAAGTCCTTCTTAGGACTGGTTTAAAAAGAAAGAAAGAAAAATGAAAAAGAAGTAAAAGGGGGGGGGGGGGGGGGAAGGCTATCTTTAATGTCTATTTCCATCTTGCAGTTGTCTACCAACCACTCTATATTATACAGCTTTGCTTTGTAACCCAAACTTTTTATAGTATTACTAAATAATGCAGAGTAAAACCAACAATCAATACATATTTGCAGTGATTCTTATGAATGGCTACAGGAAATCTATACAGAAAAGCTTTTCAAACTACCATTTATAGCAGGTAAAAATGTGAATCTGGCATGTCTGATGTTCACTACAATTTTCTGAGCCACAACTCGCTAAAGCAATACTCCAGAATCCACATGAAAGCCTGTTTCTATTTTCATTGAATATTAACAGCAGCATACCTCAATGTAACATCATTTTGAATTGCTATTTAATTTCCAGTGTATTTTTTTTCTTAAAGTTTCTGATACATTTTAAGATAAACACCAACCTGCACCAGTAATTAAAAGAAACTGTCATGTGCTACATTTAGCTATCCTTAGTACTTTTTTCAACAGTTTTCTGATACATGTGTAGGAGTGATGATGAGTCTGATGAAATGAGTAACATGAGTTGCAACCTCATTCTGATTTACTAGTGCTGATAGCAGAAGTCCTGTTGATTTACTGCAGGCAGAATTTTACACATAGAAAACTTCCCTTCATGTATTGTTGAAGGCCAACAATACATGAACTGCCAGTTCACCATGAACTGCCAATAAGAGTTTTAGGTCTTATTTTACACTGCATGGTGGGTTTTTCGTTTGGTTTTTTTTTTTTTTTTTTCCATTTTGGACATGTGGAAAAATCACATTTTCTTAGCTTCTAAGCAGAATTCAGGTACAGTTCAAAAGAACTTCCGAGACTGACTTTCAAGCTATCCAATTGACAAAAGCAGCACATTCTATAAGAAAGCCATGCACCCTTATGACTATAAAAGTAAGAGCTCACATAAGGAATAAGGACAATCTAGTGTAGTGCACGTGAATTAAGAAGAAAGAGATCCAGTTCTTCCTTAGAACCAAGCCTTTTCTGAATGCCATTAATGTCACCTTTGGAAATGCCCTATATACTTAGTTCCTCAACTGGCAGCAATGTTTCTCTGTCTTAAAAGCCAAATACAACTTCGCTGATGGCTGATGCACTCATTTGTTGAATTGCAGGAAGAAAGTCAAAATAATGGAGTACAAAGGACAGTGCACTGGATTTGGAAAAAACTTTTTGGCTTAGTCAGTACTAGAAAACTTTGTCCCATCTGTTAGCAGAGGAAAAACATTCCCTTGCACATTACAGGGTATATGTTGTCTTCAAGTCTACTGTTTTGTTTTATCACTACAGAGTAATTGAGAAATACAGAATAGAGAAAAGCACAAGAAGTTATCATTCTTAACATAGTTTTAGTGAAGAGTTACTGAAGAAATAAAAATTGGGAATCGCCTGTATGAGGACTGCTTGTACTTATTCATCATAAAAGCACCCAAATAGTACAATATTTATAAAAGCAATAGATAGATATTCATTTACTACTGTCATTTTAGTTACAAGGAACTACCATGGTCAGTCAGTCTAATTTCTGCCCCAGTGAAATCTATCTCATTTAAAAGTCCAGTGTTTGCCACAGAACTTGATCATGTTCTTTAGGAAAGTAACTCATCCTGAATGCAAATATTTCTAATGATAGATAAGTGACTTTTCATAAAATGTTTCAATAATGACTTTTTAAGCACTAAAATCCATTCTTTGTGTCTGAAACTGTGGAGCTTCAACATCCATTTAATCTTCTGATACTTTGCTAGAAAGAGGTGCCCATTGTTATCAGATTTTCACTCTGAATTTAAAGTAGTTTGCAATCAGATTGCCCTTTAATATAACTTTAATATATCTTTGGTAAAATAAATAGGGAAAGGACGTAGACTTTTCCATAATACCAGTCTTTTCAACTTTCTAGTGGCTCTTCTATAAACCTGTTACAAAGTCTATTATTCTTGAAATGTGACCACAGGACACAGAACCCTGTTTCAGCATCAAACAAGACTGCTGACCAGACAAGTAATTTGAAAAGCCAAACATACCCTTTAGCCATAACCCTCTCTTTTGGGCTTTTTGGGCTCAATCCCAGTTCACTCAAACTCAAGACTTTTTCGGAGATCCTGCTTTCTGATGCTCTTACAGGTCTTTTACAACTGCAACAATTCTATGAAAATATTTATTTACCTTCTCATAAGCCCATAATTTTCTAGTTAATTACTCTGGAACTGAAATATTTCTGCAGCTAACATGGCAAGTTATTCAGGTCTGTCAATAGCAATCTACCCATTATTCAGCATTATTTAAGATTTTAAGCATATTGCAAAATAACTAAATATACTTAAACTCACACTACATATTATATTGGTTTTACAAGACTTTTTTTCTAAGCCTATACAGATTGGCATTCTTACTAAACTCCCTCTCAATAAAAGCATCTTACAGTACTTATCCCCTTATTTCCAGCTGGACCACTGCCATGTGGACAGGTCTGTCACTACCCACACCAACTTTTACCGGTTTTGAACACGTTTCAGAAATCATGTCAAGATGTTTTTGGATCTGAAATTGATTACTAAAGCTGGGTCATCTAGCTCCTAAAAAGTTAAATTCAAACCATCAGACTGCTTAAATTAGCTAGTACAGAAGTACAGTCATCACATACAGTCAAATAGGCTTTCAAGAACAAATATTTTAAGCAGACCAGAAATAATTACTTTACTTTTTTACCTGTCCCCTCTAACTATTGAGTCATGACTTTTAATAGATCAATACCAATTTTCTAATTATTTTTTTCTTACCACATTTTAAAATGTCATCTTACTGTTATTAATGAAGCTACTCAGAGATTTTTAGGGGTTTTTTCCTTTCTTTTTTTTTTTTTTCCTTTTAGCCTTATATTATAGTTCCTAGCATCTGGTTACATCCACTTGGATTTTTCTGTTTTGTTTTGTTTTTTTAATTATCTTCTAGGTAATATCAACATTGCCTTCATTTTCATTATAGCTTTTGGAAAGTCTAAAAATTGTTCTTCAGTCATAATTCATACTTCTGATTCAAACCTTTTCTCCTTTTTGATAGTGGCCATATTTGCTGTTTCCTATAATGACAAGTATGGTAGACTGAACTTGTATCTACCACTGCAAACATGACCACTGGATAATGATAAGCATTCATTTCCAAATCTGCAAACACTTTATCATTCAAGATGCCATAGAATATATAATTTCCTTATATTTGGCTTAAAAATATTTTACTTGAGGTCCTCAGTAACCAAAATTTTCAGAGTCTTTAAGGAAGTCCTGCTAGGGAAGCATGAAACATACATTCTGTAGAAACCAGAATAATCATATTCTCTAATATGATGTGTGATCTGTAGAAGCATGTAGGAAACCTTCCAGGTTTGTTATGTCTTAAAGCACTGCCCTCAATGCACTGACATCCTAACAATAATACAAAGCTACTGAACGATGAAACTCCATGTACCAAGGCAAACCGCAGACATAAGGCCATAAAATGACCTCTGCTTCCACATTTAAAAACTAATTCTTTTTACATAAAATGCATTTAAACCCAGTCTTGCTGTTCTTGCTTTCTATTCCTTGAACTTTTTCTGTTGGCTAGAAAAAGCATCAGGCCCTTCACTGTGTGTTCATACACAGTCTAATGACCTAAGTCTCCATTATATCAGAGCAGTTTCACTGAACAGGAGCTTTTAAAAATTAAAGGTAAGAACAGTGAAAACTGAAGGTAGTTGAAAAACACTCAGGTAACCCTCAAGGTGGCTACACAGAATAGGCAGTATCTCTGAAATTCCTTGATGGTCAATGAAGGTCACAAGACTCTGACCTGAAATATTGTTTCAGCAGAAACTCTTTGAAGATACAGCTTATTTAACTTTAGATTTTTGTTCACAAAAATATTCTAATTATGAAGACTTAAGAATGCATGTGAACACTTAACAATGCAAATTTTCAAACAAAATAAAACTCTAATTAATGCCAGAAGCTTAATTTTTCAGTTCCTGGCAAGCACTGGCTCTGAAAGTCACAATATGTTCCCTTAGTGCTAAAAAAAGACATAAAATATTAAAATACCAAAACAGCTTTACTATTTATATAAATTCCTGAGTTGTCACAGTTCACATTATCAGTTGACAGCAACTTGTATTATGCAGAACACAGTTGTGGGATTCTGAGAGGCTCCACCTCTCAGAGAAGGAACTTTCTTTACCAGAGAAGGTAAGGAGACCTTCTCTGAGATCAGAGAAGATAACAAAAGAGACAGATCAGATAACAAAAAATGTATCATCACCTGCCCTTTGAGGCTGTGCCTCTACTGACAGTTGGTAAATTTGTTGAATCAAAGTTTTCAATGGCTCTGTTCGTGAAGTGCTAAAATATGTTTCTAAATAAGCAGAACATTTTGTGCACTGTTGTTTGGGTTTTTCCAAAAACTGCAAGACGTTATCTTTGTACTGCATGGTTGAAAATGATCTTCTGTTGATTCCTTCTTTTTCCACGTCAATAAAAACCAACTTCATTTCATGTGTGATGAAGAGTATGGGATGTGGTATATATCCATTCCTTTTTTCATATGTATTATACCCTTGAAAAGAATCAATATTTAAATAAAATATAGATGCTGATACTGGTGATCATCAGTTTTCAGAAGAAGAAATTTTCCAACATTCAGTTTTGATTTCCATCTTATCCCATGTCAAAGTTATCAATAAATATTACAAGTACACACATCCTTCTGTTTAACTGAATTTTTTCCCAACAAAATGAAAAGATCTCTTTTTACTCCACAGTGTCAAAAAGATCTCAGAAATCTCTGAATAAATTAGCACATATAAAAATCAGTAACAGCCCACAAAATACAAATTCAACTATGCTGAAATACACTAAAAATGCAACAAAAATTAAAATTTTCAGATAGATTTTATTTATAATAAAATTAAAAACAAGTCATATGGTAAATACTTAGAGCCTTTAAATCTGCTATGCAGCTAGAAAAGGCCATTGTGCTTCATCCACATATATATTTTGCATTATTTTACATGTATAGGAGAATAATACTAAACACTGTTTTCAAATAACACCATAGTTTTTTATATAGAATATCAAGCTCTTTGTGTATTATCGTGAAAAACATTTTAAATTATATCATAATAATTAGATATACTATGTCTTCATTTTTGTTTGCATTGTATTTTCCAGCTACTGCTTTCAGAAAATTGCCATTAGTTTTGTTCTTCTCTTCATGAAGAGCATACAGTAATTTGCAAAATCAAGCAAGGATGAAAATGTGATTGAAATATAGGAATTTTTCTAATGAAATATTATTATTACATTATAAATTATTGATAGAACAGTTCTGAAACTCTCTTCTGATGTGCTCATCCATTTGAGGGAAAATTTCCATAAGAGATACAGCTATTGCTAGAGCATGTTTGGCTTCAGATGCACATTTTGCAACAGTTTTATTAAATTATGGTCAATATAATGGATTTTTAAGGCCTATTCGCAACTCCATGCCATGAAAACATCTCGTTCAACTGCAGAATTGCCTAATTGAGAAATACAATTTACCCCTTTGCCTTAGGTACTTTTACAGTACAAGAGAGGTTTTACATATTTATATTGAACAGATACTTGAAAGTATTGCCATATTACCATTACATCTTAGCAATGTTATGCTTGCACCATCTTTACTTACATAGCGGAAAATGTTACCTTGAATTACTGTTTTAATGTGAAGTTCTAATGCTTCATTGACTGCAGTCTGAGCTTCTCTTTCCACTGAAACCAACGACCTGGTGTGCTAAATGATTTCTATCAGGCTCTAACAGGTTAAAAAAAGCTCCTTGAAAATGTTAGTAGACATCATAGCTATTTGTTAAGCTAAACATGTTGCTAAATGTTGGCACAAAGGTTGAGAAGACACCAAAGCATCTGTGTGGTCTTCTGACCTCAGAAAACAGAGCAGAAGTACTCCTCCCTTAATTCAACCATGGAAGAAAGAACTTACTGAGAAATTGAAATCCTAAAATTCTAAGCAACAAAAAAATTTTCCTTTACATCAAACAAGTACATAAGGCATTTTATGTTGAACAATTCACAAACTGGTGTAACAAACACCATTATTTTACTCAAGAATTTCATCTTAGTACTTACCTGTCAATATCCTGGAACCCAGAGGATCACAAAAGAGACAGTCCATTAAAAAAAAATGGAAAGCATAACAATCTACTAAAATAACAAACTTAACAAATATTGAAGTCTAGTTCAAAAATTTCTCCTGGCTTTCAGTTGTTTTTCCCTACCTGGCCCATCCCAATCTTCAGTCTCCACAGCAAGCTGCCCTGGTTTCTCTGACCTTGCATCACCATCAGATTCTGCTGCCTCCTGGATGCCTTCTTCATTGCCTGAAAAACCATCAAAAAATACAATACTGACAATAGTCCAACAGGAACTTTTAAGCAAAGCTCCTATAATATCCAAACAACTACTTACATGCCTAAGTGAAAACATATGCATGTCTATAAACAGAGAGAAAATGAAAAAAAAAAAATTAGACATGTAAACATTTGTGAGTTCTCACTGACGCAAAGAAGCCCTAAGTATCCAGTACTTTCAGTTCCACAGAGAGAAAATCTTCAAAAATATGCTAAAGAAACAGAATCAAAACTTGCAACTAATTCTGTAAAGCAAAGTTCATTAAGTCACTGAGTCTGTATGTACAAAGGAGAGAAAGAAATCAGCTCATGACCCCCCAGGAACACAGGCTTTCAGTTATGGGTTTTCTTGAATTGACACCTAAGTGTTTCTTATGCACTGCAGATAAATGACACTCAGAACAAAAATATGGTCCACTAAACATTCTGCTTTTTCACACAGCTAGTGAAAAGCTAATCCATGGTATTTCAGCATTCAAGGAATTTTCCCTTAAACTCATAATATACCAGCAGGTTCCTAAAGTAATTTTCTCCCTATCAAGCTTTATTGAAAGAAATGCTACATTTCTGATGAATTTTTGGATTTTCACCATCCAGAAGTGCTTGAAAATGTCTGTCTGCCTTCTGTTACGACCCACTACAATATACAGAACACAAAGAAAATCATGATAGGGTTAAATATTTAGTGATGACCATTTAATTTATCATTTGAAGAACTGTTTGTTGAAAGTGCAGTTATTTCAGGTAAACAAATACACTAGGCAAGCTCCATGCCTAAAAGGTTTGAAATAATCACTATGAAAACTACATTGAAGATGAGGGGATCAGGTATTAACACAAAGCGCTCTGGCCACAGTAACACATTAAGTGACATCTCTAAAGGCTTTTCCAGGTTTGGATTTTACTCATTTGTAGATATATATATTTTTAATACTAACCTATCCAAGAAACTCATACATAAGAAGACACTGGGAAGAACTGAAAGAAAAAAACAAAATCTACACAATTAACTATTTCAGTCAAATAAGACTGACTATGGTTAATATTTTTTTATCAAACTTGAAGGACACTTGTTAAGAAATGATCTTCCACAAAAAGTAACAGCACTAGAAAAACAAATACTATGTATTTTACTAACTGAAAAATCAGACCCTTTGTTGATTTAACAACAGGAGACCAAGAAGGAGCAAAAATCACAGCAATTAAGCAGTAACTTCTAATTTTTTCCCCACTCATGATAACAAAAGCTTTAATTAGCAACATAGGTAAAGAAATGTGATTACAACGAACCATGCCAGATCCCCATACGCTATCACTGGAGCTATATTTATACTGGATAAGATTGTGACCCAGAGCTTTCAAGTACATGATTATATACAAACACTATAAAGTATTAACTTCATGTGCACATGTAACGTCCTGTAATGACACATTCTTCCTTGCATTCATAAAACACAGTTTTTCAAATATGAAGTCTAAGAGTCTGATAAACCACTACTCACACGAACACAATACTATAATCACTCCAGAGTTTGATTACAAAACTACAGTTCAGTGAACTTCTGGTACTAAAAAAATGGTCCAGAAGATTTGTATGCACTTGTAGTGTGTAAAATAAAACTTGAATACAACACAAATATCTAGTATAATTTTTGTGTTAAATTGACTGTATAACTATAGCCAGGCATTTGAAGTTCACATGCTTCAGTTCAATCGGAAGTTACCTTTCAAAAGAAAGTCCTAAATATACTCATGTGCTGAAAAAGCTATCAAGTTTCTGCTAAGCAGTTTTAGCATTTTTTTTAACAACTAGACTATTTTAAATTAGCATTTGTATAGTTACTTTGTAGTAATCAGACCCCTGCTTTCTTTGGGTGGACTGAAGAACCTATTGGACAATTTCATCTTCATTTTTCTATAATCATATAGCAACTTAGAGCAGCAAAAATTTCTCTTTCACTGGAGAGACACAAAAGAAATTTTTCCTAAGTTCAGACCTGGCATGATCAACTCCAGTTTTCTTGAAAATGTTGGAAAAAAATTCACAGTAAGGGCAATTCCTGTTTTCTAACTCAAGATGTACTACCAACACAGACAGTTCTTAAAATGTTCTTTGTATAGAATGTAAATGTCTTTCTTCCACTGTATATAACAGAACTGTATGTACTAAATCAGAACAATAACTGCAAAATCTAGAAATAGTAATTCTTTCAGACAGAAAAGAGGCATAGATAATTGGACAATTAAACCTCCAAAGTATTGAGTTCTTCCAGGTTATAAGGTTATTCCAACCTTAGTGTTAGTTTGCAAATTTCAGCATTCTTCCAGTCAGTGCAACTAACGAGAATATAAACAAATGAAACTCTTAGAATTAAAAGAGGACAAAGTTAAGTGAAAAGATTGGGCTGAAAAGCAAAAGAACAGGACAACAGCTAAGGTACAGTATACTGTAAATAAGTATTTGGGAGATGAGGAAAAATCTGTTAGCAGATGACTTTTTATTAACTTGCCTTTTCAGATTTTCATGAAGTATAGTGTTACATGATTTTCATAGTCAAGTTTTAATGAATTCATGCATGTCTTGTGCAAATAGAGTAAATAAAAATTGGAGAATTTACATTAGGGAAAACTTTGCTTTGCATCTAGAAGTATTCTTTATTATTGCCATTGATCTTTTTTATTATTCCCAATTGCCAAGTGCACGCACTACACACCTGAAATATTGTTGCACTGATTTCTGCTGCTCTCCCACACTACTCCAACCTGCTTGTGAAACCAACAAATGGTACATTACTGTCAATTTCCAAATCCACCAAGGAGTGAAGTCTATCCCAGGCTCAGTTGAGCATCAAGGTCAGATTGAAATAGGCAACCAAGACAATCCATTTGGTGCTGCAGACACTGCAACTTTAAAAAGCCAAAAGGAGGCTTAGCAGAAGAGCTGATAACAAAGCACGTCTCCCAAGCATTTTTTTTCTTTTCTTTCCTCATACTTAGAGCTATTTTAACATTTGTTTAGCACAAAGGAGTTTATTTCCTTTCAGAATTTATTTTCTTTCCATTGTTTACTTTCTGTTCAGTCACTGACTACTTTTCAGTATCAATAAGACTATTTTTTATGTTTATTTTAGAACTGATTACATTTTTTTTCAGTTTACAGGTTTAGACATTTAACTGGATCCAGGACATTAATTATTTCTTTCTTCCAAGTCCAACCAAGTCCTTTTTGCCTATATATACTACCAATTCACTACTAACTAGTTGATTCCTTTCTAATTCCATTATTTTGGGTTTTCTCACACTTTCTCTTTACTTTGTTGCTCAATTACACTTTGTATTTAAGTTAAAAGATAAATAGTTTTTTCCCATCAGCACCAAAGTGTGGTGTAAGTACTCTAAAATTAACCAAAACCTGCTTGTTTAAGGTTTAAACAGGCTTTTAGCAGTTGCTTCTTAGCAACCACGCCTGGTAAGTGGATTTTGTCCTTTTTATGTTCAGCCATGAGTCAAGTAAATCTACTGGAATTTCCACTACTTCTCTATACTTGGTTAATAAAGTTACACTTTTGGCAGAACTCATCACCTCTAACCTTAGATGCCTGAAAGTTAAACTAGTTCAGGCACAGACACTCCTATAGGCAGGGAAGAGAGAAACCTCCTGAGTGATTCATCCTATTCTAGGGTGCCTGAGATACGAGACCCCTCTTGCTGTCTGAGACAGCTGAAATGAATCCTCCTCTTAAACCACAGCCTAGACTAGGAACCTATCTTTAGTCAGCTAAAGTTGGGGGGAACAATCTCTGACTTTTGCTGAAATGCTGAATACACAAAATAACACTTAACTAAAAGGAAATTAAAAAATCTTATTCAAACAATTTCTATGTGTAATGAAAAGACAATTTTCATCTTGACCTTATAATTTCTCACCAGTATTGACTGTTTCTGTTGTCTTCAGAAACAGTTCAGGTTTTTTTAATGTGGTTTAAATAGCCTAATGTTGATCCAATAGACAATTCACTGTAATTCAAAGTGGTAAAACTGGTCAGGAAATCTGAAGGCTGTAAAGAGACATACTACCAGGAACATGAGAGAGAGAACTCCAACTTCTCTGACAACACTGACAAGTAGGAGAAGAGAGACTTGAATATTAACAAGTAATTTCACTTTAATCTTTTTAACAAATTAAAGACTTCCCAATTTGTACTTAATCAGCTTGTACCACAAGTAGTTGTGGTATTTTATAGAAGCACATGGGTTAGCAGTTCTTCTCAATCCTGCTGTTTTAATCCATGTTGTTCCTATCAGTATTAGGCTCTTACAGAAAGTCTCATACAATATAACTATTGAACTATCTTGACTAGGAATGTTATAGCAGATGTTAGGCACTCTATAATGTATTTTGCAATCAGCTACATCACCAAAGTAGTTTTAACAATGAACAGTTCAGAACTGACAGATCCACTTTCTTGTTCGCAATTGCTTATCATGGCAGAGATATCATGTATGTTTACCAGGTGCTTCCTATAGTTAGAATACCTTCACAGAAGCCACTAACAAAAGATAAGGTCATAAAAGAGATGAAAAACGTGCAAGCTTCATACACTCATGGTTTTATCATCAGACAATACAGCTTTGGGTGAAGGAGCGTACCAGTCACAGAAAGTACACAGCAGCTTCTATTAAAGTGAGAGAACAATAAAAGTTTGAAATTCAGTTTGTTTTCCCTCTTCCTGGCAGCATAAATGTAAACCTAAATTGTTAACATCCTCATACAGCTGTTCAGAGTGAAACATCACTTCTCAATTATAATAAATCAGTTCAGAAATAAATTGTTGCAAAGCCTGTAGCACTCTGTATTGCCAAAAGAGAAAATAGATGCAATGCAAAGACTTGGGGAGTCACTCACTGTAGACTTTAATTTGACAAGAACATAACCTCATGGATGGTGACAGACCAGTGCGACTGGCAGTGAAAGGGGGAGGGTGCCTGCTCCTTTCTGCCACAGTCTACAGTGGCAATAATTCCAGATCCAACCAAACAAGGATTCTGAGGCTATACATACGAACTAGATGCCAGAGCTTCAGAAACTACAGATCAGCAATCAAAAACTGTTCTTTTGTTATTTGCTTTATCTCAATGTCTGCAACCAGTAACAGAGCTTACACACCCTGATAATCCTGCTCTTGAGTCCTAAGAAATACACTGTAAGCTGAGGATTGTTGCCAGGAACCTCTCTTCAAAAGCCATACTCAGTAATTTTGCAATAAACCATATACAACTTCAAATACAAATACGTAATTCATTCAACATGACTTACTTATTAGCAGCACACACTACTCTTAAGAATACCAATGATATCTAACAGGCCTCAACTAACCTTCTTTGGATTATCTCTTTTTAAAATATTCTATGTATATATTTAACTATAACTGTAATGGCAATACAGGTTTCAGCAGATATAAATCATTCTGTGTATAAAATAATGCAAAAAATTATATAAGCTTTTGGAATGGTAACAGATTTGTGAGAATAAAGATACTAAATAATATTTTGTCATATTTGCCAAATGATATGAGGACAAGATCAACTACAGTGAGCACAGGGCCATGCAAATGGGTTCACACTACAAGCCTTGCAAGGACAGAGAGACAGAGAACAGGATCTGGTGGAGGGAAAGAGATCTAGTGCTATCACTACCAGACTGGTATCAATTCATCTGATATATATATATATATGAGAAATAATTTCACTGAAGCCCATAAAAAAATCAACTGAGACATCCTACTTTACAAATACAGAAAGTATGAGCAAAATCTGGGCTTCAGATGATCGATTTGGTAACGTACCTGAAAGAAACCATCACTCAAGTTAATCTACTGCATTTTATTTCAGATTATATTAATCACCTAAATACTTTGCTTCCTTGCAAGCAATTATTGTTTTCTGTCATGCTGATTAGCAATCATAATTTCTCCTGGGATAAACCTCATTTGAAATAACTGTATATTTCCATTTGCCCTAAGCACTCTTAGAATTATTTGTCCAGTAAGTCTCAGAAACAATGCATTGTCTCTTTCCCTAATTTTTAGGATAGGTCTGTGAATATTCAAGTGTTGGCAAGTGCCCACATATGTGCAAGCTGTTAGCTCTCCAAAATAGTGGTATGAAACTATTTTGGTTCCTATTAAAATCACCACTTTGTTTAATAAAATGACATCTTGACACATTACATCTCAGCACAGTGATCATGTTAAAAAGCAGTGTCAATTATTTCTAACCATTTCAGCTACAGCACTTTTCTCCTGGGATAAGACACTGCTGTGCAGCACATTCATCTAGACTGAGCCTGGCCTTCCTCTTTCTCTACATGTTTGATATGTTCTCATTATCGCCACTGTTTGCTTTTGAAGTCCTTTCAAGACAAGGATCACTCATTCAAATGTATTTCCTGCAGAACAGTGAAAGTGTTCTCTAATTTGTATTCCTGACTTTCTTTTTAATAATAGTTTATATATTTATATATAGATTTATATTTATATATGTATATTCTAATTTTTAGGGAGAAGCTCTAAACACTCATGCTACAAATGAGCATCATTCAGATACATTGGCTAGTCAAGAGCTTTTACCAATTTAAAAAAAGGAAAAAAAGTCTTGCATCTTTTCAATCTTTCCCCATTAAAACTTCAAATACAAGAACTCTATTAGACATATGCAAGTACTAGCCTGGGGTTCAAACTACATAGCTCTAAGCACTTCATTAGAAAAGCACATTTTAAAAGATATTTACATGCCACAAATAAAGACTGTTGCTTAATATAATTTTAAAAAATTATTTCAATGGAAATGAACAATCCATGAGATTCTAAACCAGCCTGCAGCAGAACAGAGAGATTACTTCGAGAAATTCTAACAAGTTTCAAATTCTAAGTTTGAAGGCTCTTCTGAAAGTTCGTATTTCAATTTAATTATATAACAATTCTGTTCCATCCCTACTGCAGAAATATTCAATCTTCTGTAAGAATTCTTCATCCAACCAAGAACACCTTGTTTTATACTTCACAGCTGAAATCATTATCATATATGAATCCAGTTTTTATGTGACTTCCACATATGACTACATATACAGTAGCAATAGGTACCTGTTCCTACACAATGAAATCTTAATTTACTTTTTTGAAAACAACCGGATGTTTTTATTTTAAATAATCAACACTTCAGACAGTTCAATATCAAAAGCAGCCAATTCCCTACATTATAGTTATGTTCCCACATACATGTTTTATTACACATGATTTCAAAACCAGTCTAGGCTTCTGTGAGTCAAACCCAAGAAAAAGACTTAGCAGTCAAAAAAATGTGCTTCTTTTTTTCTACCAAGAAATAATATTTGTCTTATCAATATTTATCCAATGATGACATAAATTTGGCATTTGCTTTATTTATTTTTACTGATCCTTGCAGAGGTAAACTACTGCAAATACACCCATGTAGTACACAACCTGTGAGCAAGTCTACTTTGTTGGGCCTGGGCACACAAGAATATTTTCACTCATGTCTTATAACTCTTCAAATGTATTCAGAGTTTTTGTGTCAGGGCCACCAAATAAGACAAAAAAGAGACAAAGTAGATGTTCACTATAAACAAAACTAAAAACAGATGTACAGTACACATGAACTAAGAACATGTGGTGAAATTTGTCATTTGTGCATTTCATGTTTTAAAGAAGATTACCCTTATTAATTTGCAGTTCATATTCTGCCAAATTTGACCTCAAATTTAAGTCAATCCAAGTTCAAGTTTTGTGACTTTCTAGAAAGAGGACATTACACTACTTGTTGTAACCAAATAATCCCTTTGTGAATTCTATCCATAGCTGAGATAGAATTCAGAATTTCATTGTTCTTAAGAAAACCAAAATGTGCTGACTGAAAAGGCTGGAGTTGCTTTGATAAACTGCTTAAAGTTGAATAAGCTGTTTAAGTGTTTCCTGGACTTTTTAATTCTGTACAGTTAAAATAATGTTTTCTATTTGGATCTATGTATTTATTTTTTGAAACAGCTTTCTAGTTTCTTTTTGAGATATAATTTTCTGCTTGATGACCAATTATTTAATGTCTTGATTAAAAGAAGGATTTGCTTGTTTAACTTAGGTCAAATTTTCATCCAACCAAAGTTGATGTTAACACCCCCACAGGTTTAAGGTGGACTGAAAATATGGCCCGACAGGTTTAACACGGGATAGCACTAAATTAAAAAAAAGTACAGAATATACAATCTTGCACTTTTTGTTTTGGAAGCCTTTATGTGGTCTCTAGTGAATGATGAAAAAAAAAATCATTTCAACCTTCTCAGATATCTCTTTTCCCTTCTATAAAGAAAACAGGTGATCCTCTGAGCTCCAGTAGCAGGAAAGAATGAGAAACCGTAAGAGGTAAAGCACTAGGCAAATGCTGATGTTCAGATGAAAAAAAAATCTCCTTTCATCTTGCTAGGATCCAATCTAATTCTGACTTAGCATTGTTCAAAAGTTGTTATCAGAGAAGCCCCTTCCTTTCTTTGACCGTATTCAGCACCTGACAAAAAGTACAGAAGATTAGAATCATAGAATTGTCAGGGTTGGAAGGGACCTTTAAGATCATCAGGTCCAGCTGTCCACTCAGCACCATCACTGTAACCCCTAAAACCCTAAACCACATCACCCAGAGCCAGATCCAGACACCTCTTTAATACCTCCAGGGATGGTGACTCCCCCATCTCCCTGGGCAACCTATTCCAGTGCCTCACCACCCTAATGCCTAACAGTGAAAAATGTTTTTCTAAAATCTAATCTTAATCTGATTCTCCCTTGGCCCAATTAAGGTAATTTTCTCTCGCCTTCCCACCGCAGGCATGGCAGAAGAGACTGAACCCCATCTACTAGAGCCTCCTGTCAGGTACTTGTAGACAGTGATGAGATCCCCTGGCCTTGTCTTCTGAAGTTGTTTCAGCTGAATGTGGTACAGATAAACATAAGGGAACCCTTACTTTGGGGAATATGAGAATCCAGCAGTGTCACTAACATGCAGACAAGTCAGTAAGAGGTAACTATTGCATTCTTGGAAGGAGCAGTGCTGTGACTTCTTATGCATATTCTAGTTACCCTAGGAGATGAAAATAGATACATGCCCTCTCCTGTCTCTGATTACCAAAAAGAATGAATGTATCCTTCATTTAGTCGGAAAGTCTACAAAAATAAAATGCAATGAATTAAAATAATCTAAAAAATTTAAAGGAATATGAGCTCCAGCAGAACAGAAGCATTGCCAGGGAAAGATAATGTCAGGCGCAGGGAGGGGGGGGCGTCTGGTGCCAAGCAAAGCCGAGGGCTGTGCAATCACCTCTATCAGTGCTCTATCAGTGTCTACACTCCAGCCAAATCCAGAGAAAACAAGGAGTCAAAGATTCAGGTCAATAAGCTTATAGGCGATTTGCACAAACTGCTCCTGCAGCAAGGTAAAAAACAAAGTCATATTGGCTTTTCTTTTTTATTCCTTCTCTTTGAACTCTTTGGTCCAAACACACCCTCGAAATGTCAGTGTTATATGCAAGAATTTAAAGAGCTGAGCTTCTTAATCCTGTTAAGAAATAAGAACAAAGTTGCCTGTAAAGATCTCCTTATTGAGCTCAAAGTGATTATGGTATAGCTGCCTTCTGCTGATCCTACTTCCACTTGCTATAGCAAATGGTAGAAATTTGTCATGAAATCCATTACTGAAAAGGGAAAAAATATTGATTAAAATGTTCCTGGTTAAAAAAAATGGGGAGAAAAGAAAGAAAAAAAAAGCATAAATCTACTCTTTGATCCAGAAGCAGAAAATAGCAAGCACATTGTTAGCCACTACATGTGTAACATGAAAGAAGCAAGAAATATTTACACAGTTGCACACAGGCATATACACAGACACAAAGTCATACTCCAGAGGAAAAAGGGACACACAAGAAATCATTTTCAGGGTGTTATTATAGATGGTGGCATGATAGCTTTGCACATGAAGTATGAAGGGACAGATTAATACACAGATGAACTCAGCTTTGTATATGCTTTCTTGTATGAGGACTCACACTGCAGCTGTTTGAATCTCAAGCCTGACTGCACAATCAGGTCACATGGTTTAATATAAAAATTCCAGGCCCAAGCTGGTCTGGCAGGTAAGTAACAATGCACATGAGCATGATTATGTGTTCATGAACAGAAAACTTACTTCAGGTTTAGAACTCGTCCTTTCCTGCCCAAGAAGAATATGAGAATGTAGAACCAGGTATACACTCAGTATGCAGGCCATGTATTTCCTGTGTTTCCCTCTTGCTGACTTAGACTGCATATGAGTTTCTGACTGCACTGGATTCCCCTCATTTTCCTCTTCCCCCACAAATAAAGATAACAGGAACCCAACCCACTCAACCAGCTACAAACACACATCACTGCAGACACACACAGCAGCGTGTGCTACAGATCATAAAATCATTGCATCCTGAAACAATTCCCCTCCATCCCACTACACGTATCCTCCCTATCACCCTATGCCACCAACTGAAGCAGAATTAACACTGGGAAGCAGAAGCCATTTGCTTTCCCATCTGCCACCAGGAGTTTTAAGGCCACCAAATCTCCTTCCACTGAGGGCTGGTGCCAACGTTGCCTTGTGATGAAGTAACCATGGAAAACCAACAGCACGAGGAACAGCAATAGTCATACTACAAGTAATGAACAGGAGAATTTGAAACAATTGCCTTGGCAATCAGCAAGAAACGAACCTGCCTTCTTTCACTAATTATCAGATACGGACATTCCTTCATTTGCTACCTTCTTCTGGCAACAGTCCAACATTTGCTCTTTTGATTATAAACCTCCTCCATCTTCTTCTCTTTCCTTCTGAGAACACAGCTACTTAATTATCTATTAATCTCAAATTATCTCTCCTATCGCTTAAGATAATTTTCCTTTGACAGTTAAACCATCATTGAACACTTGTTCTGGGAAGGTCACAAGGAAATGTAATTTGTTTACCCAGTTACCACCACTATCAAGTAACCAAGGCTCCTATTCTCCTTTCTGTTTGCAAAGAGTATAAGATGTCATCATAGAGCATAGCAAACTTTCTGAGTAACATAGAAGAACTTTATTTTTATTTTTCCTGAGGGTATCTAGGTAGGATGACAGCAATCAGAGACTAGAAAATCAACTATAAACTTCATCTCACAAATAATCTTCATTTAGAACTTTGATTTTCACCCCATCTCCTTCAACTTGGCTTTTGTATTATTCTGTTGCTCTCCCTTCCTTCTATCTGCCCTTCTGAAATTATTAACCCTATCACACTTCTTCTCACCTCTTTTAGCATCACCTTATATTTTCTTATTCCAACCTACAGTAGAGAAAACTTAATCTTTATGTCCTATCCCCTAGCTTCCAAATCCAGCCTATCCTAGTTCTCCTTACACAGACTGTTGAAATACTGACATTTAAGTAATAAATTTTCTACATCTGAATTTAATCTGAATTAATCTTAGTCTGACATAGACTCTGATTCCAGATGCTCACTGATTTAAAAAAAAATATTTAGAATTGAATATTCCAGGATAATAAAGTCTTTGTGTGGAGAGCATCATCAGATACCCTCCTTATTGGCAGTAAGTAATTCGTGGTAACTAAACATAAACAGCAACTTTCAAAGGCCATTTTCAAACTGACAAAATATAATCATCAAGGCAGCACTATCATCAAGGCTACCTTCCACAAAGTTTTTTGTTTCTACTTCAAACACAGAGATCAGTTCAGATTTGTAGAACACCACTATCCTATTTCCAAAATACTCCCTTTCTCCTAATCTCACTGTCAAAACTGCAAACAAATCAAATTTAACTGCCATCAATTATGACGTTCTTCGTCCAAAAAAAACCAAAATTGTTTTTTTACCATCTTCATCTGGTAAAAAAAAAAACAGAGTTGGAAGCTTAAGGCAATTCCTGACAAATAGTAGGTTGGTAATTTCCATTTCAGCTTTGAATATTTACATGCTTAAACCATCGTTCACTTCTTCACATAGACCACACAGGAATAAATATTCACATGCAGCAAAGTTAATTTTGTGGTACTGCAGAAGTGTGGGAGAGGAGGAATCTTCCAGATTCCTTGTTGTAAAAGCCATCAGCAAGCAAAAGGAGAAGGGAAAAGTAATAGCTGAGAGTCAAAATTTTGAAAACGAAGAAGTTGTAGAACGACATGTAGCTCAATCAATGTGATTAATGTGCTCCACACTTTGCAGAGGCTTTCGCCTTCACCTTCTAATTCTGGCAACTATTCTGCTGAATCTATCTCACAAACCCAAATTAATAAGATGGGAATGACAAGTACGGCTTTATAAAGGTTCCTGTTTGCAATTTAGACAGTAAGGTACTGCTCTCTGCTTATACTACCATCAAGGCACAGTTTGACAGGAAAATCTCTTCCAGAAGCCAAAGTTACCAAGTTGCGAACCTGTAAGTTGTCTATTCTCATTCCTCAAAATGAATTGTGACTTCAGTAAATTTTTGCCTTCAGTACCTAGTTTGGATTGCAAAAAGCCCCTGGTTTTAGGTGGTACTTGAATTTACAGAGCTGGGTAAGTATAAAAAACATACCATGGATGAAGCCTCACAAACACCTCCTCCCCAACAGCTGAGCCACTTGTTCCCCATGTCTCTTGATTCTTGCAGGAAGCCCCGCTACTCATTTGTCCTCTTGTTCTGGGTCAGCTGGGAAGAAACCCCAGGAGAGGGAAATAGGGAGACAGGACAGATAAAATTTATATCCAAGAAAACACCTTTACTTTCTAAAACCATTAATGGTCCATGCTAGCAAGGGCAGAATTCAGAGATAGCAAATGCCAGTTCTGACATATTTCTGGGAAAAGGAAACCTGTTCCATGAGAAAACACAGATCTACACTTACTTTTCCCTTATTTGGAAATATTTGTCATTTGCAGGCTGCCAGTACTATCAAAGAGGAGAGGAAAAATTAAAAGTCAAGCCTCAAAACCAGAAATTTGACTCGCTTTATTTGTTCTCTAACCTATTTGGTACACATCTCATTTTCATGCTTTTTCATTTTCATATTGACTTTTCATTCATGATGTTAAAAATATTTCTAGGAAAAAAAGAAAAGCTTATTTCTCATACTATCTTTTAATTTCAATACTGTAGCGCTACAAAGAAAAACAAAAGGCTATGAATTCTTAACAGATTCATGAAAAAAACCAAGAATTAGTCTAATTCTTACTATTTACTATATAATAGAGTCACAAAACCTTCCACTAAGAAAAGAACACAAAAGAAATTTATTTGGTCTCCAGATTAGTTTTGTCTTCTTAGGATTTATCTTCAGAAAAACATAGACACCCTCACATTAATGACACTTAAGATATGGCCCTGAAGAAGTAGGACATTCAATAGAAGTTGAGACATTAATAAAAACCCAGCATATTTCCAGTCTCCCATCCATCCTTTTCCCAACTGGAGATTCCCAATTTGCTTCAAAGTGGGACTTTTTGTCACACTGCCTCAGCTGGAGGTAGATTAGAAATTTTATGTGTCCCTTGATCCTTAGAAATCTTCTTTTCAACTCCTCTTTTGCAGCAGTTGCATGGGAGAGACTTGAGGTCCTTTTATAACTACCACACACAAACTGCTGGGAAGTCAGAAGGTATTTAGTCTGAGGAATCAGCAGATGTCCTTAATAAAACATATAATCAAGATAATCAAGATTCAGATTTAAATATATTCCCATTTGATGCCTGATCTTCTTTAATACAATGCCTTGGACTCAGTGATTTCCCTGAAAGATGTGCTTATTTAAATGTAAGATCCAAGATAAATCGGAATTCAACGTAAATTTGCAATATTGATTGCTATTTTTAAAAGAAATCAAATTATTTTCTTGATTTCACCTAAAACCATGGCGTTTTCCACTGGAAGGCCTTGGAAATGCAGTAAGAAGTACAGAGAGATAACTAAATCAAACTGATATATATGAACTAATAGTGGCACATAGTATTCCACTGCTGACAGGAGGAATTCAAGAGACACCAGAATAACAGTTACGCAAATAGTGGTTTAAATATTTATTCAGTACTGCCAATAACAGGAGGAATACTTTTTTCCAGCTAAGGAAAATGGTGTCTGAAAGGCATGTAAACTGGTGAACACAAAGTAATTGTAGCATTTGTTCACATTGTAGTTGTAATAGTACTAAATTCTTCCTGTTTGTAAATAATCTATTAATAATCTGGTCTCTCCTCACAGTAAGATTTGTAGCAACTGAACTCCAAACTATCATTAGACTGTTTTGATTTCTTAGGGTGACTTACAAAGTACCAAGAACCTGTGAAAGCTACATAGAGGATATATAGAAAATACATTGTCATGCCTTTGCCACTGACGAGTGAAGACTCTCCAGGAAGGACTAATATTCTGCAGTCAGAACACTTGACTCGTCAAACGGATTTATTTGACTTTGTCCAAGACAGATGAAAATAATGCAAAGCCAGAAGCATATCAAGTTATCATGAGAAAATGTATGTCAATATCCGGGAAAGAACAGAAAGACAGAGAAACCATCAACAACCAAATGCCCGAGGGATTTGTGGAATAAAAGAAGAACACCACCCCAACAACTTCAGCTATTTGATAGGCATCCTTACCTGCAGAAGACAAACAACAAAGCAATCAAGTGGATATCTGACAGGAAGAAGGTTAATTCACTGTTCTAAATAATAGTGTGCTTTTCTGACTATTCTGACTTTTCTGACTTTTCTGAGAGCTAACTAGGAAGCAGCACAACTTTGCACACTGAACTGGTAGGAATGAATTGATGTATCTTATGCTAAAATACCTCAGTCTTCAATAATCCATAAGTAACAAGTGCACCAAAAATGTATTTGCATCTTCAAAAGTTATCCTTTCACAAATCACTAGTTTTCTACTGTGCATAATAAATTCTATAATAAGCTCTATTTTAATCCTAGAATCTACAGACACAATCTGTTTTCCTAGCAATGTTTCCTAGGCAGAAAAGCAATGAACAGACATGCTGCATTGCTAGCTTCAGGTCTGATAATAATTGACTTCTGGGGCCTGTTCTCTACAGTTAAATATGTAGAAAATAACACTTGGAGGAAAACATTAAGGCAAGATGATTCATGTCCTTAAAAAGTGTCCTTCAACATACTTAAATATTTACCCCTTACCAGACCTAATTTCACAAGTGACTCTTTTTCCTGGTTTTAAGGTAGCATTAATCGGGCTTTTTGCACATTTTAAACCAAAAAATCTCTTAGATCAGTTGGAAAAAGTTTGGCCAGTATTCTCTCAAGACGTTGGCTACAGTGATTACCTTTATTACAAAAGTATTCCACTTCTTCACAGCTCAGATTTTCAGGCTCAAACTCTGCAGAAAAGCTTTCCTCCAATGGAAAGTCTTCTTTTGAGATAGTATCATTTTCCTCAGACAGGCACTCTTCTTCTTCATCCTCAGTAGCATCTTCAAGGGGCCCTTAAAAAAGAATCAGGGACACTGTGGCAAAACATCTAACAGGACAAAGTGAAATAAAACCTTAGTGAATTTTTAACTGGCATTCTTTAGCTAGTTTTTCCTTTGACAGCTGTGTTCAGCATTTGTTAGAATTGGACAAATAACATTTTGTGGAAATTGAAATTGAAAGTGACTTTTCCTGATGACTTCAAATCAGAATATGCAAAGTGTCATTAATAATATCTATTAATAATACTCGCACATGGGAGTTTTTCATTATTCATTGGGTTCTACTATTAAACACAGACAGTTTTAACAGATGAAATCAAAGCTGTATTTATAAAACAACATAAACAGTGAAGAGCTTTCTCTTGTTTGTTAGTGATTGTTTTTGATGCTGAATTACAGTACTTAAAATGTTCCTTCACAAGCTTTGTTAATCAAATTAAAAGTACTGACAACACTGAAATACTACAAAGGTTTTGACAGCACAAACTTCAGCTTATTCTGCTATTTTGCTTCAACCAGCCCATGATGGTATCCATGATCATTCATGCCAGACTCTAACGGATTCCCAGTCAATGGACAGGACTCAAGAGATTATTTATTCATTTCACAGAGGCCAAACAAATGTCCTGGTAAACTGCCAGCCCAGGGCTACAAAAATGCAAACTAGTTACAGAAACAGGTCATGAGTTTGAATTTGAAATGGTAGTCTGAGGTCTTTGACTTTTCTGCTAGTTACCTAGAGGTACTATTGCTACAGACCCTCTCGAAGAGACAGCACCAGACAGATTACAACACATAACACCAAGGTTACCAATTAGAATATACCCAAAATTTAAAATCTTTCTTATATACACACTCTTCAAAATCATTGGTTAATAGTAACTATTTGCTAAAGACATCTCTTCTGCAGGATGTAGAATTTCACCCCAGACTTAAATAGACTTGAAATAATTGAACATGTTTTAATTTAACAAAGATTTTATTAAATGTCAGTATGTTTCAAAATCCATCTTAAGACTGGATTTCAAAAGAGAGATTTCATTATACATGGTTGAGGTTTGAAAAAAATTACGTATTTCACTCTCCAGTGAAAGCACAGCCTCATTTATAATTGACTGAGTATTTCTTCTTCAAAATGAAAGCGAGCTAGCTAATGAAAAAAAATGTGATTTGTATTTATATGATAGTTTTACGGTATTAAATACACTACTCCTATATAATCTATCTTGCTGAGCTACAATACATAAATGATTCTGTTGTGTTCAATGAAAAGGAAGGAATAAATTTTTAAAGAAATCAAATATTGACTACACTCTAATTTTATGTAATTTATTACGAACCAGTGACTACCTACATTTATTAAAACAGCAAAATTCACTTTAGGTGAGGTTGTGTAATTCTTGCTTCAGAGGAATATGATGGTTACTTTTTACGGAAATTGATTGAGATTCCCAGCTGGGATTCCATAAATTAATATAGCTTACTATCTTTCATGGAAATATGACTCTCTGTGCCAGCTGAGAATCTGACCAAATGAGCCCACTTTTGTAGACACACACTCACCAACAGTAGCTGTCATTCAACAATATAGCTCCTAAAATAAGGGGCTATTATTATGGCTGAAGAAATAAAGATTCTCACTATCAAAGTATCCATTACTGTTAATTGCACCTTCCAGCCATGCTGGGAAAAAATCCAGCAACTGCATATGCACAGGGAATGAAGAGTGGCTATGGCACTGTACAGAACAGAGAACAAAGCACGAGCACTCGCTGGAGCAGTGCGCTGCAGCTGAACATGGGCACTCCAGGCACCCTACGTGTGTCCAGGTTCATGAAATGAAAGCACAAGGGGTTCTGCAAAAATTATCAGAAATACTACTCGAATTTCATTTTATTATTAATAAGTGGCATTGTCTGTAGAGCCATTTGATGGTGTGTATGCCTAGAAATGCCTGGATAAATAAACTAGGAAAAAATATGCTCTTTTAGGGAAATGTAAATTTTTGCTACACTTAATATTATTGTATTAATACTATATTTTGCATCATTTCAAGTGCAGCTATAAGCCTAATAATTTTCCAAGTATTTTATATCTGAGGAAAACATTTAAACTTTCAACACTTTCAGTGAAAGTCGATTTCCTGCTGAATGACTAGCTCTTTGTTATTGACTTTTACAATGTGTCTTACAAAATACAGCAAAAGCAATTTACCTGCAAGTAATCCAATTGGCATGTATACATGACATTTAGGTCTGTTTCTAGATGTTAAACCAGTTTGTTTGATCAGGTCACCAATACGTAATCAGCAAGCTAATCATCACTGTATGTTAATTAGGAAAAGAACAGAAATGCAGTTGCTATGCTTTCATTTGCAGCAGTCATGGAAACACACCTTATAATTTCCATTGACACTCTTTCCAAGAAAGGAGAAGAAATACAATGTACACACCATCTCCACAGCACTGATTCAAACCCCTGTCATTTTGTGAGCCAGGACTTTATTTTTAAATTAATCTTAGACTAAAAAAATACCAACTAATGCTGCTATAGAAATATCCTATGTACAAACAGGTATGTAACATTTCCTAAAGTTACATGTCCAAGCATTTGCAAACATAAATGGAAACGTTGTCACATCCCAAGGAGATCAGAGGTGTGCAGGCATCTACAGCAGGTTTGCCTTGCACGTGCAGCCCATGTACAAAACCCAGCAAAGTTTATCCAGGTGGATAGAGGCACACACCAGAGCTTTACCTAACAGGGGCTGGCATCAGAGCCTGTGCCCCAAACACCAGCTATGACAACTGCTGAAGCTGGAGGATCCATGCATAAATATTTTTCTAGGTTTCAGGCTGCTGCTGCCTTGTCTAAATCACCCATCTACAACCTGATCTTTGGGACAAATTCTGTCTTAAGCACGTTGAGCTGTTTTTCATTTTTTAAATGTCAAAATACATTCTCTTCATGCCCAGAGCTGGTATATTTTAACAGAAAACTAAAGAGTAAGGCATTGTACAAAATGAATTAGACCAACTCCCAAGAATAAGATCAAATTTAAGTATTTCTCAGTTGCTAGTTTCATGGGAATTCAAAAGCGATGATTTCTGTGGCCATTTTTAATTATCACTCAAACATACAGTAAGTTGAAGAAAACACTAAAATCCAAAGCCATTACAAACAAATATAAATAAATTCTCTATTCTTGACTACTTTATCTAATTACTTACACATAAATAGACAATAAATAAAAATACATTTCAGAATCTCACAATAAAGAGTATATGGAACTAAATATTCTTGATAAATGCAAAAACATAAACTATCCATGCTTATGTTTGCCTGATTTGGTCATGTGCCAGCAAAAACCTCTAGCTGGTACCAGTAAGTTACATCACCTAGAAAACTAAGAATTTATTTGGTTCAAAGACTTAAAGGTAGTTATCAGCATTGACTAGCTCCTCTATCTGGGGAACAACCGGCACAAAAGCTACTGCAACTTCTTACCTGATTTAAAATACTTATAGAAAAAAAAAAGTGTTTTAAAACAATAGCTTCTTTCAACTGTTTTCTGTGATAGTGCTTTTTTCCCCCCAGTTGTTATTATGTTGATATATTACCTTCAACAGTCCAAATATATGTTAATCGGTTACTTTAGTAGCATGCTTTACCTTCTGCATTTCTTTTAAATTGTTGATTTAATTTAATAGTATTACTCCCATTACTTAAAGTAATCATGTTATTAAGTACTTGTGGCACAACATGTACTATGACTCCTTTTACTTCAACTGGACCAGAGTTAAGGTCCAATCCTGTTCTGCTGAAAAATCCTTTTCAATAACTGCTGATTAAGTGTGACTTTAAAGGCAATAGCCATAATGACAGAGCAATAAAAATCCAAAAATTGCTACTACTGAAATTCATCTGAGTGTCATGGGGATCTGACAACAAGCAGCTCTGAGATATGATTAGACTCTTTAATAATTAAAGAAGTAAAATTTCAAACTTAAGCAGTTTAAGAATTTAGATGAATAGTTAATTCCAGAGATAGTCTAGATGTTTGTCTTCTCATTTCAGCAATTCTTTTCCTATTAGCAGTTTGTAAAAGAACGTGATGCAATATAAGGAGAGGTGATTCTGAAATGCTTCAGATTACCTAGTTAATGATGAATAGTTAAGAATTCCCAATTGCACTAGGTAAAACCTCAATTTCTGATCTTAAATAGAGGTATTTTAATTTGAGGGGAAATTAATTCTCTATTAACTCATTCTGTATTTTGCATGAAGCCCTGAAAAAACTTTTTCTCTTATAAAATGAGCAAATAACCATGTTGTACACAACAGAAGATTTAGAGCGGTCGAGTAGTTTACTTACTCGCTTCGTATTTACTCCAATTCATGAATATTTATTGATATGAACACAAATCTCAACTCTTTTTGCAAACAGCAGAGCTAAACAAGACACAGTAGAAAACACTACAACTAGTGACAGCAACGAAATAGTCAATGTGGTAGAAATCTGTATGGCTTAGTGGACACAGTAGTCCACTTATGAGAAACCACCCCATATAATTTGATACAAATAACAGTATCCACTGAGGAGAGGCTGACGAGTGAGCTGCATGTGCCTTCATGGAGAAAATTACTTCTGATTGAGGCTACTTGCCAGCACAGTGTGGGGAAATCTGAGCTGTGCTCCCTAATTTGTACCAGATTTACTGGCACTCAAGGACATTTTTTTGGCACTATCATTAAATGCTAAATAAATAAATATTCCTAAAATATCATGTACTGTAATGTAAATGCAAACATATAGATGCAAGCACACAAAGACAGCTAGCTAAGTGGCAATCCCAACACAGTGAGTAACAGATGCTACCTCAGCACTTAAAAGGACAGGCCACATTTAACAAAACAAAACCAGCACTGCAATAATTTTAATAACACATAAGAGTGTGAGGATGAACCATCAGAAAAGGATTTACACTCACTTAACAGAAGACATTTTTTGCTATAATAAACACTCCTCTTCACACAAATTTGAGCATTGAACCCTTTGAGCACATTAGTCCTGATACATCAATGCATGACTCCAGTTTTATGGTACTATAACTGTAATGAAATAATTGAAATTCAATAACATTAAACTGGGTAAGTTCTGTAATAACTTCTCATAGTCAAATTCATCAGACTTCGCCCTAATGAAACCACTTAAATGCATGCTCAAATTAAGCACATGCCTAATATGCTTTCCTGTCCAGTGTTTTGCACTAAAAATGCATGTGTCCTAGAGTAGAAAAGTATCACTGAAATAATTATCTCATGAAAATGTGAAGTGGTTAGTTTCCTTCTCACCTACCAATATTCTCCTACATTCCCACAGCAGCAAAATAAATCAGTGCTCTTAACAAATTAAGAATGCCTCAGAAAGTCTACAATGCTTGACAGTGAGTGGCTGGGGAGAGGTTAATGAGTATAATCAGTAGTAGCAGCATTAAATAGTAACAACTTCAATAAATCAGAAGCCTGAAATTCACTGGATCAACATCAGACATTTTGCATGTTCTGTGGGATCCATTCAGTATTTCCCAGGAAAACATGCTGCCACATACAGATTATCCTGAGCTTATGGTAAGACCTAGGTATGTGATGCTCTCTGATTACAGAGGGAAAAGCTTCAGAAAAATCAATCCATTTATCTCCTGTTTCAACATGAACATTTCCTTCTAAGTAGAGACAATTACCTAAGACAAGCAGCAGGCAAACACTTCCTATAATTCACATTGTAGGGAATTTTTTTCTAAAAAATTCAGTCAGGAATACTAAAAATACAAGCAAGGGTTCGATTTATTTCATTTTAAACATGGTAATGGGAGTGAAGACACCATACGATAATTCAGAGTTCTCTTCCTCTTGGGAAGTTTTCCATACAGGACTTCCTAAAAGACTTGTCTATCCTCTTTGCTCCATTGAGTTTATTGGTTATTTATCTTAACTAAATTATATCTGTCATTCCTATCACATTTTGAGCTATACTTTAGAGATGCAGTGCTGGCTGTGCACATTGAACCTCTCCACTCTGTTTAGCAAATTGGCTGAACTTCAGAACTTTTGACCAGATTGGAAGATAGCTCCAATTTGTGAGTGATTCCTTACACCTTCATTGGGGCATCCAAGCAGAATGAACCACCTCTCACTTTCAAACTGGGAGAAACTTTATCGTCATGATTCAGTGAGGAACTTAATAGAGAGAATGGAAAAGAAATGCTTTTTGGATGCTATAAATCTATGCCAACCTGATGTAATTGAGCTTAACAGCAAGAAAATGTACAAAAGTGTATTTCTGTAGGAAAAAAAAAGTTATTTTTAAACACGTAAGTTCTTCCTGCAGCCACTCACTTTTAACGTAAGTTGCATCAGGGGATCTGGTAGGAAGGAAACATTTTTATTAATTTTCCCCTTATCTGTAAAAAGAATGCTGATTTTTTTTTTTTTTCATTTATGTTCCTTGCCTGCAGGTAGCAGACCAAGAAAATCATATAGCAGAATTTTTTCCTTTTGATTAATTTCTTTCCATGTGTTATGTTATTTCTTATATATAATTGATTTCAGGTTTTGCTTGTAGCTGTACATCTTTTTATATCTGTACCTACTGCCTTCCTTCAATCAAGAAAGTTGAAGGAAATTACCTGAATTTTGTTAAGTTTATTAAAAAAGGAGCTCTGTGAATATTTAAATTGAGTTTTGAAATGGTAATACATGAAAGATATTAGAGAATTTTAATAGTAGGTTCAATTTGACCCACAGACTATTGTAGAAAGGGTCAAATTTTATTCAAATTATTTCTTTACAAAAAAAAAATGAACCCTTTGATTTTATTAAAGTAGATTAATATTCTTCACTGCTAGGTCTTTTGGCACTTCGGTGCATGACAGCATTAACTGTGCTTGTATATGAACTTTTCAAAGACCTTTAAATGTTCCAGTAATTTGGAACTTCACTTTCATTTATCCTCTTGTCTTCTTTTCTCTTACCATTATCCAAGAGGCCACAACAAAATTGACAGTGCCCATGGTCAGTTTGCTCTTAGAGCCAAGGCCAGAATATTTCCAATCAATAAAAGTGAAATGATGAAAAAGGAACCATTGAAAATATGGTTAGGGAGACATTAATTTCAAAAAATAGTGTGCAAGTGCACACAGAACATGAACTGCAAGACCTTTGCAGTTAAATATCAGACCTCAGTTTTCAAGCAGGGGCTCATGCCAAAATACATGTCTTAATTCTACCTACACTTGTAACAGCTGCACAGCAGATGCTCCACAGCAGATGCTGTTCTGTGTATTCTGGTGATACAAGAGGAGAAAGAGAAGAGCAAAGGGGACAAGACAAGTATTGTGACTCAACACCCTACAGCAACACAGAACTAACACAGTACCAGAGCACACCAATTTCCAATTTTCCTGAAGGGAATTTTTAACCAAAGCCTACAAAACAAAGAGCAAGCTGGACATAAAGCTCTCAGGGATGCATCTGTGACTCCTTTAGATAACTTTTCATGTTAGGAAAAGTTTTACAATGGTGGTTTATCAGTGGTTTTCTTAAATTTAACAGACTAAACAGGGAAGATTTCTTGTTTCCTTACACAAAAATATTATCCCTGAAGCATTTTTTCCTGAATTATATTTTGCCATTTTCAAACCCATTGTTTATTTCTGTATTATTCCTATCTGCTAAATTTTACAAAACAAATTTTGAAACTACTAGTAATCTGATTCAAAATATTGGCAATATCACTTACCCATGATACACAGGTCCTTTTGATGAAAATATTACCCAGTTCTAGTGTATTGTTTTAGCTAGATAAGTATGATGATAACATTTAAACGTACAGGCTTAGGAAAAAAAATAAAAAGAAAGGACCACTTGTATAAGAAGATGGCTTGTTAATTCTGTGTCCTTCCCTAAAATTAAATGTAAAAAAATAAAGTGTGTAAGTTGCAACTTTGTTTCTTAACATGTTCGTATTGTTTTCTACAGGTAAAGTATTTTAAGATTTGATATTCGCCTTTCTAATAAAGAAAAATCCCTCATCTTGCATCTTACAACAAAGTAGATAAAAATTAAAGGTGCTATTTTAGAACAACACCCAGACTCTCTTTTCAGTTTGTTGTACTACTGTAGGTTTTGCTTTTTTAAAACTCAGCCTAAGAGAACAGGCAATAGACACATCTACACCAACACCTGTCATACAATATCTATGATATGCTGCTCTAAATAGTCCAGGGAAATCCTCTGAGGATTTGGGATCCAGAAATTTCCAGTGAATCCTTTCCTCCAGTCATAGCAAACCATGATACTGGTAAGTAAGAGGACTTTATTTCCATGTCCTAATCTCACCATGAGGAATTTCAGCCACGTAGATAACACACTGCCCCTTACTCAGGACACCTTTCTTTACAGCCCATCTCCTTCACCACATACTGCTATAGCAAAGCAGTTTCCAACACCATACCCCAAATAGGATGAATTTTATCTTGCACACGGCCAAGCGACACTTGGAGGTGAAAGCTTTTCAGAGCCATGAAGACAGCAAAAGTTCATTCTGCTTCCAACTCCAGTGCTGCCCTTACCCCAAATCCAGGACTTCACCGGCAATCACATGCGTAGTGAGTGACATATACTGGTATTTGCTAATCACTGTTCTCACTCACCTGCTGGAGGGAAAAATGTGATGCAAGTAGGAGCACTTTGAAGCCACTAATGATGCTGCTGCAGTGTATTTAATGGCCAGCATGTTAGCTACGATGAAAGAGGAACCTCACATCAAGTACATTAAGGGATCAGAGGAATACATACTCATTACTCGCTGTAATTTTACATCCCCAGTTTCAAGACAAAATACACACATTTTTCTCATCCAGCAAAGACACACTATACTGTTGTAGAAAATAAAGGGGTCTTTTTTCTTCTGTTTATTTAATATTTTCTAAGTTTGTATATAGCTGCAGATTATTCCTGCTCCTCTTTTGTTTCTAGCTGCATTTCCTCAGGTGGAAACTGGTCTCTCATCTTTGAACATCATCATGCAATTAAATCAAAAAAGCAGAAAAAAGGAATCTGGACTTTTTTGGTCCAGAAATCATTAGTGAACCCATGACTTCTCTCTCTGGTTACTATTTCTCTTCAAATTACTATTGCTTTTTTCCCCTTCTTTAGCGTATATTAGTGAAACAGAGAATACTGCAGAAAAAGAAGCCCCTGGAATACAGCCCAAATTCAATGACCAAAGTTACAGAGATGATATGTAGAATTCAGTTCCAGTTTGGGTTGGACCTCAATAAAAAGGTAGCACACCTACACTGATTTATAACACAACAACACAGTTAAAGGCAAAACTTTGAAACATAGCAGGTGATATAACTGACATGGAATAAACCACCATGCTTAATGTGACTGTCAGTTCTAAAGTATCAGAAACAGAAGCTGAGAAGTTACAAATTAACTAAACCACAAACTTCATGATCTTTGTCTCACAGACATGTACTAGAATGTGGTGATTCATTTTTCTTAAAGTATTGTTCTGTTCATTCTGTTCATTCTGTTCATTACTAATTTGTAACCCCTCCTAAGTTGTCATTCATTGTAACCCCTGTCCATCACCTCATCCTCGATGCCTTACTGGTGTACCCAATCCCTCCTACCTTCTGTTCCCCTTGGTTCATAAGATGTGTTCTCCTCCCCCACCCGTGTCCCATAGGTCCAAGCCTTGGATCTGCCCCTCACTGGAGCTCTCCTAAGGGGAAGCAGGAGGCATTGAGCCTTCTCTGCCTCTGTCTGGTGCTCTGCTCTCTGGCATGCAGGCCTCTTGCCTCTGGCTCTCTCTTTTGGGAGCCACACTTCTCCCCCACCCCAGTGTGGGACCCCCCCAATTAAACCCCATGTAATCAGCACCCTCAGAAGCTGTGTCGTGTCTTGCCTGCCTGCATGCTGCCAATGGCTGTTGCACAGCCAAGAGACTTCTCCCCAAAGGCTCCAGTAAGACTCTCATACTTCCCCTTCCTTTCTGGGCCCAGGGGTATGTTGTCCCAGCCCCTGCAGCTGCTAGCCGGGCCCAAAAAGTGCAGGGGAACAAAAGAGAGGTTCTTTTATTTGACAATACTATGACCTGTTAAAGCAGGTTCACCTGCTCAGGGTTGTTTGTGTCCAGGTGGGTTTTCAATACGTAGAGAGAAAGGGACTCCGCAACCTCTATGGCAGTCTGCTTCAGGATTCAGTCATCCACAACGTAAAGCTGTTTTTCTTCACATTTAGATGAAACTTTCTGAGTTTCAGCTTGAACCCTTTGCTCTTTATCCTGGGGACCACTGAAAAATAAGGCCCTATCCTCTTGACACTCACCCTTAAGAAATTTGTATGCATTGAAAAGATTGCCCTCTCAGTCTTCTTTCTCTAGAATAACAGGCCCAGCTCACTCAGCCTTTCCCCATAAATGAGGTGCTCCAGTCCCCTCATCATTTCCACATCCCTCCCAGTGGACACTCTCACTTGCTCTTTGTCTTTCCCGAACGGTGAGCCCAGAACTGGACACAGCATTCCAGAGGTGCCTAACCAGGGCTGAGCAGAGGGGCAGGATCTCCTCCCTCACCCTGCTGGCAATGCTCCACCTAATGCAGCCCAGGACACCACTGGCCCTTCTTGGCCACAAGGGCACTGCTGGCTCATGGGCACCTTCTTCTTCACTGGGACTCCCAGGTCCTGTTCCCACAGAGCTGCCTCCCAGCAGGTCTGCCTGTCCTGGAGCAGGGGGTTATTCCTCCTCAGGTGCTGTACCTTCTTTGTTCAACTTCATTAGGTGTCTCTCCACCCAACTCCAGCCTGCCCAAGTCTCACTTAATGGCAGCACAGACTTCAGATCTATCAGCCACTCCTCCCAGCTTTGTATTGTCAGCAAACTTGCTGAGGGTACACTTAGATTATTAGAGCCTTGAATTTTAAATACCTACAGAGGATTTGCTATTTTTAATCCCATCATGGGAATGTATTGCTATGCAGAACAAAACTGAAGGGTATCAAATTTGAACTAAATCCTTATATCAGATTGTGAAACAAATCAGATTGTAAGTTAAACTAATAGAGTATATTTTAACAAAAAACAAATAATCTGGGAAAAAAGTCAGGTAGAATAAAATTATTCTATTTGTATTTACTTATTCTATGCTGTATTTAGCCACAGCAAGTCAAAAAATTGGGCACTAGCAGAGTCCCTCCCATGTACAACAATCCCAACCTGAGGACCCACAGAAAAGAAATACTAATTTTTTTTTTTCTTGTGGATATTCAGATCTCATTTTTCCTACTAAATGGTCATTTATGATTAGTTACATTAACAGTTGGTGTAATTTACTATAATGTCCCATAAGGGTGAAATTTTAAGAGTGCATTTTGTGTGTGGTTTTGTTTTTAAGATTCTTCAAAGAATTACAGTATTACAGCACTTACTTTTTTAACTAAAAAAATAATGACTAAAAATCATCATCACATACATCTTACAAACATCATGAAAAAACCTTGACTTTTCACCATCACATCTCAGGAATATGTAATTTATTGACACAATAGTCTAGGTCACATATAGAGTGGGATTTCTTGAATGCCAACATTTATAGGTCATTTATTTATCTTTATACATTCATGTATATAAACCTCACAGTACAAATAAGCAAACTAAATCTTTTAAAATAAATTAGAAGTGCATATTATAATGTACTTGAGTTCTTTAATATCCTTGCTCACTTTTTTACTATTTAATTTGATTCCTTACTGGTAGGAATTGCAAGGTTGCAAAAACACACTGTATGTCCCCTAGAGTTGGCATAACCTGCTGGTTTTCTGAGTTAATCACTAATTAATAATTTGAAAACAGAAAGTCACTATGTCATTTCCAGACAATGAGCTTTTAAATGGTGCATGTTATGTCCTAGCCTTTTCAGTAAGAAAAAGTTTTTTCCTCTGGAAACCAGATGGCTGGTAAGTGTTATTATGAGACTATGCAAATCTCAAAGCAATAAGCATGAAATCAAAACAAGAATTCATTCTTCTCTCCTCTTATCACGATTGTTGTTTTGCTGAACCAACTTATGAAATAATACAATTGGATGCTTTGGCAATGATGAGTTGATAACCCATCTTCTCTTTTTTCATAGCAAATAGTTCTGAAAATATTTTTTGCCTATACTTTTAACCTTTCTAATATCTTGTTCTCCACACCAAACTCAAATGAGGTAATCTTATTCCAGACTAAGACTTCTCAGTAAGTTTACTCACTGGAAAAGTTTACTGGTTTTGTTACTAATATAATTTGATTATCAAAATGTCCTTGACTGGCTTCCATTTTGGATTAGCCAACTTTTCCTGTTAGGAATGAAAGCCAGATGAGTCATTTGTTATTTTCTATCACTCAAAGGGGCAAACACCTGCATGTTCATGAAAGTGCCAGCTCCACTCTACAACTAAAACTCTACACTTCAAAGAACATTTTCAAAGTTCAACTAATACAGCTGCATCACTTTGTAGCATTCTATTCTACAAAATTTGCAGAATACTCTCAAAAATCTTGAATTTCTAAGGCTGTCCAAAAAGAAGACTAGAAACTGAATATGAAATATTGATTTCCAAAGTAAATTGGCCTCTAAATATTTAGAAGTACCTTAACTGATGAAACACACACTTATAAAAATTTCCTATGGAGCTAAATACTTTGAAAAGGTCTGGTACAGGATGACACTGTCAAAGAAAAAAAAAAAGTTGGAACATTATTCTATATGTCTTAGTCCTATTTTCCATTCTTGCTTTTTTATTAATTCTTGACATATTCACTGCTAATAAATTTTAGAACTGAATTTCATCATTTTGTATTTTAAATCCTCACCCACAGCCTAACTTACGGAAACATTTCAGTATTCTTACAATATAATGTTCCTGTCTGTATTAACATGTTCAAGCATTTCTAGCTACTGTAAGTTTGTGTCATTTTATGATGCAAAAAAAGAGTAGTGACAATTATGTAAAATTGCTATTGGTTTATCGTGAAAAAATGTTAAAACAGGAATAAAGAACTAATTCACAAAATAAATTGTAACTCTTTTCCCCAAAAGACCTCTTGGCAAATGTAATTCCCCTTAATGAAAAAAAAAATCCTATTTTTTAAAAGTATTCTCCAGTAAATACTTGCCCTTTTTAAAATCTCTTGCCATAGTTACTGACACATCTCTCTGATCTGGGTGACCCTGTGTGAACAAGGGGTTGGACAAGATGACTTCCAGAGGTCTCTTCCAACCTCAAACATTCTGTGATTCAGTGTTAATGTCAGGAGATGCTGCACATTTTCTTGTACTATCTTACCATGATCTAAAACCAGCAGAACTCTCTGGAATACTCTAGTATATTCTAGGCTTCCAATGCCAGCAGCAAATAGATTTAAAGGAAATATACATAAGAAGAATCTCCTTGAATTCCTCCAAAACTATCAAACCAAGTGCTCTACTAGGATTTTAACTAGACACAGGCCCTAGCACCATTTGTAGCACTGAGGCAACAAAGATCCACGAATGCAATCAACCCTTCCTGCATCTGAGTCCTGGGGGGTTTGACTGTATGTTAGACAAGCTCTTCACTCCATCTTCCCCTTAGTTTTATACCATACTCGCATGTTTCCTGTCTGCTGCTGTTCTACCCAAAGCTTGTGAAAAATCGCACTACACTCTTCCCATTCTTCATACATGCAGAAGCACAAGGTACAGTATGTTTAGCAATCACACAAAATCCAATGCAGTATTTTGTTTAATTTTGCACACTGTGTTAACAAGGCTTAGTTAACCAAATTTGATGCTACTTAACTTGGCCTGTAGGAAAGCCAATCATACCATGCCACTTCTGCCCTGGAAACAGAACTGATCCTTTGATATTATTATACTTTGCCTATTTCAGTTTTAAAGATCAAGATGCTGCTTTTACACATCTTTCTCAGAACAATGTCACGTGGAGCATTTTGCCTAATGCTCATAGAAAAAATTTTCAGTTTATTCCTCTTCATTGTAACTCTTTTAAAGACATATTTTTTCAGATGTTTATACCTTCAAATACTAACAGCCTTTTGTCACGACCCTTTAAATTATCACCTTACTAAAAGGCAAGTGTTCTTACAATTTAATCTTCTTCACACACTACAGTCTAAGAGTTACTCAGATATCTCACTGCTTGATCCTCTGAGCACCCTTCTCTGTTCTTCCTTACATCTCCCAGTACTAAGGTGAGTAGAACAGAACATGGCATGAATTCAGCACATAGTTTCTGCTTCGTAGGGATCAAAAAGGCAAATGGCAGCAAATATTACATGAGCCTGTCCAGCTTCTTAGAGCTCCAAAAAAAGAGCAGGAATCCATAACACTTTGAAATACAAGTATCTAGGACTAAGGTAGGGGTTAAAGTGGATGTTACTCATTACAGACACACAGACAACCAACTCGAGTGAGTTGTACTATTAAACAGTGTAAATTTCAAGGCTTTTAAAGATGAGATTTGAAATCAAAGTCTAAAATATAACAGCAATACATTGATAAAAATGGTTAGCCATGGTTAATAATACAGAAGGAGACACCAAAAAGCAGCTCCCTGCACTGCTTGTCACAGGCTGCATAACCTCTATATGGTAACAAAAAATTGTTCCAAAAATAATTAGATTTTCAAGATGGACATGTTTATAGAAGAGGTGTTACTAAAACATCTACAGTCTACAATAATATGAAACATCACCAAGTGTTGCATTATACTGTTACTCCTGTGGGGGAAGATTGAGGAGAGGAATTGTGGGTTCTCTTCCCAGTTCACACCAGAAAACTAGAAAATATTTAAAGACTTGCAGCATAAGAAAACCAGATCATGGAAAGGCAGGCTGAAGCAGACATGAATTTTTACTGGTTAATAATTTTCTTCTACACTGTTTTCCTCCTCCTCCTCTCCACTGCCATCATTGCCACTTAACTGCTACCAAACACAGTGGTTCAATATACCTTAATTTAGAACATTTTACAGCCAATTCATATATTATGACTATCAATAATATTAGATTATTCTGTCAATACTACTGGAGAAACTATTGTTATCATGCCACTGCCAACATGTAATTGCTATTTATTTAGCACAAGGCTGCTGGATATGTTTTTTTTCTTTTTATATCCCCTTTTGAGGGTTTTCTTGATGTCCCAGCAAAAGAAACAGCATTTTTTTCTCATCATCAATATCCAGGCTTGAAACATCCTTAAGGGTTATTCTGTTGCCAGTTAATGTCCTCAGATGTCCTTCCAGTTTTCTCTGGCAAGCAATATCAAATTTCAGGGAGTTGCACACAATGCAAACCAAAGTACTTGTGCCTTCACCAAAACAGGTAATACCAGATGAAGGGAATGGCTTTGGTTTTTAACTTAGAAAAGAAAGCAACAGGGTGAGAGGGAAAGTTTGTGATGAGAAATTTGAAGCAGTCTTCAAAAAAATATGCACACTTTCTTCCCTCTTGCCAGACTCTCTCATGGTGTTCTCTTCCTCGTGTCCTTCACAGCCGTCCTCATGACATTCACAAACCATTGTGCCTAGAACCAAATACTTTTCAAATCTCACACTTCACGGGGCACAGCCTTCCAATAATAAGATACAAACACAAATATGACACATTTGGTTTAACCTCAGAATCAAATATACAGTAAGGTAGAAGAGCCTACTGCTGCTTGACACTGAAGGCAGCACTTTATTCTAGACCTGTACAGCTGATTCATGACCATATACATGCAAGACTGCAGTACCAAGAAAGTATCATATGTTAGAATCAAATACATAGAAAACTGTTTTGGAGCATGGCTCCAAAACTAAGCTGTGCTGTGTTGTAGATCCATTGATTAATCATTTTTATTAAGTCAATTTATATTTTTTAGCAAACTCGTCTTTTAATGTTTCTATTGTTGGTTTCTTCTTTGCTCTCTGGCTATTACATGTGTACTCTAGAAGATTCAAAACTTTGATATTTGTCTTTAAAATCATAGATAACATATTCTTGATGGACAAAAACACATATCAAACCAAGTTTTTAAGAATAACTTCATCACATGAGTTATATTAAAGGTAAGATGAAATTAATAATACTAGTAGAACAAAAAAGGTTGACTTCAGATATATTTTGAGAAAAATGTATCAGGGACAAGCATTTTAAAATTAAGCTGTATTATTTGACAGAAATAAAACTGTAGAGTGGGAATTGCAACATGAGAAATCCTCGGAAATATCTTCTTTGAACTAAACGACAAAAAGGAGATCAGTTTTTTAAATATCTTGGGAAATTTTGTAGCTAAATACTACAATGTTCTCACATAACGCCTACTCTAAAGAAAACCACATCTGTGCTTTAATAATGGAGTTTTCTGCAAAATCTTTATAAAAGACTGATTCTTGGGGGCAGCAGGGACAGGCACATGACAAGAGAGAAACTTTTCAAAAAGTTTTGATGGCTTTCAATACAATCTAATATAAAATTAGCAGTCTACTACTGGTAGTGCTAATGCCAGCAATTTAAGTAATTTATACACCCAGTCTAGAAGCTATTAAAAAATATGAAAACTAGTGAGCATAGCAGATACATTAATGTCTTACTTTCAGTGAAAATTACCACTGGAACAAAAAAAAAATCTGGTGCTCATCCTTACTACCGAAATTCCTTCTCTTTGTAAAAGGCTGGAAGAGAGAACATTTTGCATTTCTTGATCTGATCAGTATTAAGTATGGCTATTTATAAAGCAGGCAAATTCAAAATATACATTGATATACTCAAACTGGTATCAAGAGTGCATTCTAGACTCAAAATCATCCAGGAGAGTAATCTGCTGTCAGTCTAAACCCTTTTTAACAGAAAACTGCAGGCTCATCAAGATGATTATTAATTAACCTGCTAACTCCAGACTGAAATTATCTTCTAGTCAAGAACACAGGACCTTCATCAACTTCAATGTAACAAAACCCTGGTTTAAGACACAAGTAATGGGAGTATAAATAGGAATAACATTGCTTCAGGTGGTTCCTTTTCGAACATGTAAGCACAGATAACCTTGCATGTCAAGGTTCTAGTCTGAAGATGGACAGTAAGATCCTCTCATTACTGACTGCAGTTGACAGTCACCAAAATCACACACAAGAAGCTCAAATGTAGATCAGTGCATACCTACACTGCTGTTTCTGCCACTCAACAATGACAAGTATGACTATGATGAAGGTCTCTGTGCTACAGTGAATGAAAACAGGTCTCTGAAGCAAATAAAGTACCTGTTGAATAGCCACTGGAAACTATATGATAGATAAAGCTTTGCAAAGCCCCTTGATAGGGGCTTCTCTCTTTACACAGAAGATTTTCAAATTTTCTTTCCCTCATGTCCCTTGCATTGTTTTTTTTCTCCATTTTGTACTAATTCTTTAGCAGATATTCTTTATTAAATGCAAATATTTACTATGCCATAACCTATATTGTTTCATGCTATACTGACTTCTGTGGAATGTTTTATTAAGTCATGGGAACAGCATTACCCAAAAGAAGAGACTAAGACATACATTGTTAGACTCATAAATACTCTTTACAAATTTGAAGTAATTTAAAATCTCTGGAATTATCAAAATAAATCTTAAGATACAGTACTAATTTATCTCAAAGTGAAAAGTATAATATTCTTCACTGTCAAAAGAGGAAGTCTGGGGTTTAAGCACTAATTTTAGTGGCTTCCTGTTCGGAACAAGATGTTAATTTTTTGGGATCAGAGGGTAAAAAATCAAAAACAAACAAACAAACAAACAAAAAAAAAAAAACCCCACAGCCCCCTCTTCCTTGGAATAATTCAAGTCTTTTAATCTTCAAAGGTGGATAAACTGAACCAGTTTACCTTACAGCATCATTTGGGCACTGAACTACATAAGATTTTTCCCAGTAGAAGTGAACCAAATATAGCTATAGCCAAATTTCCAGCTCAGCTCTATCCTATGCATCACTGCAAGTGATTCTCTTTGGTGATGAGCACATACTACATGCTAGCAGATGTTATGAAAAGGAATTCTTATTTAACTTTTCGTAGGGAAGAAGTTTTTCAAAGTTATGAAATGTATCCAGTAAAAATTAGGCCAGGGAAGACTAAAAACTTTATTTGAAAATTAAAATTTTGTATAAAAAATTAGTGCTCTACCTGGAAACACCAATAGTTTATTTATTTCTGTTTATGACAATAAAATCTATAATCTGCCGTATTTTATAAACTGTAATTTACTTCAAGTCTTCTTCTAACCTCTGAATCAGAAAACCTTCTAATGCAAACAAGTATCTTAGAATTTTACAGGGAACAAGAGGCTAAGAAAAGGAAAACAAAGTATAATCTGTGTTTTGAGACAGGCACTTTACAAGGGAGACACTTTCTAAGGGAGGGCACACCCAGTTCTGCTTGATGCAACACTCCTAAATTTCCAGTAAGTCACTTTTTGCTGAAGAAACCACTGCTTTGAATTATCTACCTTACTAAATACATCCTCTATTTTCCAACAAGCTGTTTAAGAATCTCATATCAGTTTGTAGCTTCTAGCAGCTTCAATTTCATTCAGCCTTACCAAAACCATTGCTGAAGTGGACAGTCTACTCTGAACAAAAGCAAACTATCCCTATTAATTCTGTTGGAAGTACATTCACTATATCCCTTGAAATATTTATGTTTACAACCAGCATGACACGGAAAGACAATCCAGACTGTGCAAGAACCTGAATTCAGGTAAAAAGGGTTTTATCTGCGATTTAAAGACTGTGTATCTATGGTGTCTTCTGTTTCCACAGAAATCTGTCTTTCAGTATAGTATTAGTTGTAGCCTTGAGGTGGGTTTTAAGATCAGAATAGTAATGCCTACTCCATTAAAAAACCCATAAAACTATAAACCTCATGACAGAGACCTAGGCATTTAATTCCTATGTGCTTTCCTAATATAATTAATAATATTAAGCAAAAAATTTAAAATATACACAATCCAACCAGAATCAAACTAATGTTGAAATTACTGATCAATTATCAATCTGTTCCAACTCACAAATAATAAAATGTGCAATTGGCACAATATCCTTTATAATCTGACTTCCCTGACTGGGTTTTTCACAGGAAACTTTAATCTTTAATGCTTCATCTATAGGAGCAATAAAATAATTATCAAAAGATATTCACAGGAATGAAAGTCAGAACTTCCTCAGGACCCGAGAAGAAATGTTATAATTCAGTTCTACAATACAATTTTAGTCAGTACCCACACAAAACTGGTATATTAGAATTAATATTAATGAACCCATCTATATATATAATTTTTTTTTTACATACACTGGCATACAATTACCACTGTTTGAACTGACTTTGGCTTATTTTATGTGCTACAACATAAATCTTTAACCAGATATTATATTTTAAAGCACAGCAGGCTGTTCATCTCTTGGAAACATGCATGCAAAATCCTGCCTATGGAACTGTGTTGATCAATACATGACAATTTAAAACAAGTTTTGCCAACTCTTCAGCCAAACAACAGCAGCTTGTAATTCCAGACTGAAGCTTGGGTACACAGTAACGACATTCACCTATATTTAAATCTATGCTTTGAGCCAAGCTTCTTATCCTTTGAGGCCCTATTCCAAAGGATAGGTCTCACTTCTGGAAATCTAACATGGCAGAGGTAACCAGTGACACTAGGGTTTCACCTTTAAATAACATTTTTCTTGGCTAGTGTTACTATGTGATGCTCCGCAGCTGCAGTGATTCAGCCAATTATACCTGGTTCCATTACACAAAAACATTATGTATAAAATTCTCAATAAAAATTCTATTTAATTCTAATTGTTAAATACACTCTGTATTAGTTATTAATCTGTTGCTTACAAAGGAATAATGGAGCAGCCTGTTTTCCACTTTCAGTCACGTAACAATTTTTCAGGACTACAGAAGTTTAAAGAAAAGCAAAGTAAGTTCTTACAGACATTGGTGGCCAATTCTGCTCTATTTTTTACTTTACTCCTTATCAAACTGTGTTTTAGGAGAAATCTTCTGGAGACAGAACGCCTACTTGTATTTCTAAATCATGGAATTATTTGTTTATTGAAATACTTTGGTTATAATTTACCTTCCTTTGAACAGCAAGTCTTCCCTTCAATAAGCTCACTAGACCTGGACAGAGGAATACAGCTTGTTACACTTTTGAAAAATCAACTCTGACTTACTATCGGTCCTACATGACCTTACAGAGCCAAAGCAGAATTCTTGTTATAGTTAATGTGTATGATTGATCCAAAGCTCATAGGATTTAATAAAAAGGTCTTGAGAGACACAGAAAGCCAGTGTTCTCAGGGCTACTCTCACACAGAACAAGAGCCGAGGCTGTGCTCTTTGGATTACAGCAATTCTATCTGTTTATCTTTAAGCACAAGATGGATGTACAATTTGATGACAAGACATTAGAAAGCATCATGAAGACATTACTACCAAGTGAGCTCCAGTGGGTACAACATATGCCACTGAGATACCAGAAATATGATGTAAGGATAAGATATTGCCCAGGGAAATCATTTACTGAAGGCAGATAAACAAAGCATGAAGTGTAAAACCCAATATAACACAGTTGCTGTTGCAGAACAGTAGAAAGTCGACTAATGTAAAACAATGCCCCAGTTTCACTGATCTTTATTTAAAGAATGTACCAAAAAGGCTATATTACAAAAGTAAAACAATTCCAGCTTCTTGTGTGACCAAATTTTAGCCACAACTGGAACAGTAACGGGACCCAAAGAAATCTAGAAAAAACAGTTCTTGCCTCCTAATTAGTGTAGTCACTTGATACAGGGCAAATACATTCAGCTAAGTCACTAAGCTCAGCCAGGTCCTCCAAGGAGTAAAGGCATAGTGTGTGGCACCTGCCTCAAACTTCATGACCTTCATGGAGCTCAGAAGTAGTTTTGCAGCACTCACCATGTATTTTGTCTTTCTTCAAACTCAGTGTGTGAGTAATTCATCCTTCTCTGAAGAAACACAAGTCTCCCACAAACTAGAGGGAGAATGTGGCCCGAAATATTTCACACAGGGACTCAGAGTAACCTGCTAAGGCAGATGCCTACCTTTTTAAAACTGTGAAACCTGTATTTGGCATCTACAGTGCTTCAGTCCTTAAAAGGAACCATCTACTGATAATATTTGTACCACATTGTAAATGCTGAAAATTATTTTTAAAAAAGATGAAAAAGAAAGAGCTGCCAATCTGTCAAAAACTTGGCAGGCACATAAGACTGAATGAAAGAAGGCTTCGTAGAAGGAACACATCTGGAGGGATATCTGTGCTTGCAACTTCCCTGTAAACAGCTCTTTTATTAAGTGATGGTTTTGCTTCAGAAATGGAATCCTTACCAATCCCACAGCCACACAGCAACTTTGATCAATTAATGCTTTTAAGCACTTTGACACTGGATATTACAGAAATGCAAAAACCTATTATTACTTTCTGCTTTGTGCTAGAAAATATCACCTAGCAGCAACGGGGTACACAAAAATCCATAAATTACAGTTAAGTAAAAAAAAATTGACACTTGCCAACTATATGTTCATTTACCAACCTCACAAACAGTAGGTAGTGTATGTTTATGTTTGAGTGATATTTCCTTAAGTTTTAACAAGTGTGCTGAATCACGCCAATTGTAAATATTCATATTTATTACAACCAGACCTAACAGCAGCTGAAGCAGACAAAATATTTTCATTTACTTCAAATGCTGTAAAAAAAATTTGTGTTTATATCAGAGTAAGAATAAACCACAACAGCCATGAGGAAAGATATCAACCAGTAATAATCCAAACCAATAATAAGGTTGCAAGATGATGCATCACACATTTCTGTCTGATTGTTCAGCTGTCCTAGGATCAGCAAGCTTTTACCTGTTTAAAATTTTGTTCATCAGAGTCTACTCAATTTGCAGATACAATCGTTTTGTCATTTTTCTTCTGCAAAGTATAAAAGCAAGTTTGTCAGAATCATTGTCTCACCATTAATATTAAAGCTCTTCATTATCTCTTCTGACAGAACAGAGCAGTATTCGAACATCCTAGGGAAAATTCCAATTCATTCATGAAAGTCAGAAGCACAGCAAATACCTGAGAACTGGACATAGTTTTCAAGACCAGTGAAAAAATTGCATTTTGGTCACTGTTCATGAAAGGATAGGAGTTACTGATGACAACTACAAATGTTTGTCATTTGTCTCTATTCAGCTTCGCATTTAGGCCTAGAGGTGCTTGCTAAGCTCTGAAAGTAGAGTCCTAATCTACAGTAAAGCTTGTCTATAAACACTGTCAGAGGAAGCAGTCAGGTTCTAGCCCTCTAGGTCAATGCATTTGATAGGTAAGCCCTACAAAATCTACCTATGGAAATTTACTGCTTGTCACAAAGTACTTGCTAATCAACTACATAAAATTAAGCTCAAAACATAAGCTGTAACTGCTAGACTTTTTCATAAAGCTTTACTTTAGGAAAAAAGCAATCAGAGTTTTAATTTTAACTTCAGAAAATCAAAGTATACCAGAATGCATTAGTGAGAAAAAACAGGGCTTCTGTGGAGCAGCAAATCTTCCTAACTATGTAGTACAGAGAATGAAAAATTCTGTATCAGAATGACACCAGGAAAGAAGGTAGAAACTGTTTACTGAGGTCTCTAACAAGATTACCGAAGTTAGCACTTGTCTACCCAGCAGGCCAGTATGAAAGGCAAACCAGCTCAGTTCACAAGTTAAAGATCAGCAGAGATTACCTCAAGTGAAAACTTCTATAGTCAAGCTTTACTGCTGCCAAAAGAAAAGAAAATATATTTATAAACTGGTTGGCAGGTATGGGTTTACCTTTAAGAATCAGCTTAAATCTTCAGCTATCAGTAGAAGTGGAACCCAAATCAAACCTACAGCTATTCTAGTAAATATAAAGTAGGCAGCAAGAAAACTGCATCTATGGTCTCCCCCAAAGACAGGCTGAGAACCTAATGCTGTCACACAACAGTAACTATTAGTACCAAATATATGTATTTGCCTGTTAGCTAATAGGCCACCATGCTTCAGAGACAGTTTGAGCTTTGAATAAGCTATCTGTAGAAAAAAAAAAAAAAAAAAAAAAAATTAAAAGTAGTATTCTAATTGAGACTTCCTGAGGAAGAAGTAGGACGGGTTCTTTTCACCTGTTTTCTTAACCTTCATTTCAAATCTAACACACTTAGTGAATCAAGAAGACATTCTGAAAAACTGGTAATAAAAGAATTCCTATGGTCTCTAAAGTATAGCACCAAAAATGCCATTTTTCCTGACTTTTTCCTCATCTTAAAGGACATACATCACAATAAGCTATACTGATCAAAACAAATCTCTTCATGACTTTGAAAAGAACTTAGATGAGTTTAGACAGCAGTCATCCTGTTATGGGTCTAAAGGGTCTCTACAGGAATGAATACTGAGTACTCTCTCTCCTAAAATCTATTTAACTTCACTTTTTTTTTCTTTTCTTTTTTTTTTTTCTCTAGGGAGTTTCAAAGCATGGATATATTGCCATTCCTTTGAACTTTATTCCCATTTTAAAAATCCTGGTGACTTTGTTTTATATTTAACATTAATTTATTTATCACATTGATTTTATTGTCTTATATGGGGTTTCATGGTTTTGATGATAGTGAAAGGTGCTTAGCAGTCACATTCAAAAAGAGACCAGGAGTATTGCTGCTTTCAGGTTGTATATTCATTCCTAAGTACAACTTTTCCTTTGCAGCATGTATATGTGCATGCATGCATTATATTTACATACACCATGTTAATTCTTGGGTATCTACATTACCATGCTAAAATTCAGTGCCCAGGAATGCTCACTAAGGAAAACATACAGAACTAGCTAGCTGCTTACCTTTTACATGGTTAACACTAGGTAACATGACTCCCCAAAATGCTACAGCTTTTCAGAGTAGGCATGGGATTGACACTCATTCAGCAGAAGACATAATGGATTAGATATGGCTAATCTATTAGAAGAGAAAATGACCACAGCACATCCAGGTACACATTCCTTATGTATAAATACCGCAGTAACTACATTAATAAATAAATTATTCTGGTTTCTATTTCTAGCAGCAGCTGAATAATGAAATTTGAGAAGCAATAGCAACAGTTTGTAGACCAAATAAAAATTAACTGCAAGTCCCCAACCAATTGTCCCATCTTTCCATTACTTGATGCTGTATTTCCTTTAGCTACATGTAGATAACTTCACTACCCTAGACAGCTTCTTTTCTCCCCTTTCCTCATATCATTTCCCCATTCTCCATACACAGAGAAAATTTTTATGACTGCTTTTGTGCATTCAGGAAAATTTCTAAAGCAAAGCAAATCCGAGGCGAAATGGCTGAATATTATACAAAAGAGAGAACTATTACTGTAAAATCTTTCCAGTCCCTCCTCAGCTTCCGGATTCCCACAAACTCACAAAATGTCTGCTCACGTCAAATGTGCACACTTCTCAGTATTTAACTACATTTGGGGTTGAGAAATATGATTTTTGTAACACTGTAATATTCTCTGATATATGGGTTTAATATTTTAATATTAGAATAAAATTACTAAGTAAGTTATTGTAATATCATTTAATGTCATATTATTGTTAATGTGAAACCACATACAACATTTCTTCTGAGTCACCTTCCTACACCTTGGTCCTTCATCTCTGTTCATAATTTAAGTAGCAAAGTCCCATAATTATTTGTTATGCAACTTACTCCTTCTTGCTATAACTCATTTATTAAATTGTCCTATTTATTGGCATAGCTAATTACTGCTTGTCTGAATGCCATTAGTACCCTTTCGTCCCTTGTCTCTAAAGTATGCAAGTGATGTTTTCAGACAATTTGTACCATAATTTTAAAATACTGTACAAAGTACATTTAACAAAAGTATGGAAAGTTATCTTAGGAGTAATAATTTCTTTTTTTTTTTTTTCTCAGCACACATGTTGCCTTCATAATGAAACACAGGAGAGACATATGTATCATCAAAACCCTTAAAATTCTCCTGTAAACTTGATTGTGAGAAGCAAAGCATTAGGAACAAGAAAAAAATACATTTAATAGTTTCGTTAACATTTATCGAAAAGAAGGATTAAAATAGTATCTTGTTTCTTGATTTGACATTATTTTTGGATTTACAAGACTAAGTGCGAATCACTGAAGCTAAGCAAAATAATTTTTAATGGGAAAAGTTGCTCTGCATAGAAATTCAGGCAACTAGGCTGCAGTCATGATGCTAAAATGTCATCTTGAAATGACATTTCAGTGACACTTCATTGAAATTTTAACATCTTTAAGGTTTAGAATATAAAATAGACTATCTTCACCTTTCTTGGTTTGAAGCAGGAAAAATTTTGACTGTTTTGTTTACAGTTTTGCAAATTATCATGTTTTCCCTGTCCATCAAACCAAATAATCTGAACTCCACTAATGAAGAAATTAGGAACACTTCAACCCAAATTATATTCACAGCATTAATGGATCATACTAGATCTCAAATTATTCATCAAGACTCCCAGCTCAGGACTATGACTGAATCCCCTAAAGTGTTAAGCTTCATTGATTATCCAGTTACCAAAAAGCAACCAAACATTGGATGGTTTATTATTCAATTATGCATTGCTAAGCATAACTAAGTTTTCTATACAGTCATTATAAAACAATGGTATTGTATTTATTAGTTTTTACAATCAAAGGGAACTAGTATCACAGACAAAGACTTAACAATTCAGTTCTATCTAGTTCTATCTTTCTAAAGCAAATATTTAAACGATATAATTTCTTACACTAATGCCTGTATTCTTTACTTGTGAGGAAAGAATCAGAACATCTTTAAGAAAAGTGCCACAGAAAGTTCATTTACAAAAGTGTATACGTAAGTATAGAGGCTCTAAAGCATATAAGGAAAAAAGTAGCAGCTGTCTGTTAAACGAAACTCTCATTCAAGACAGACAGTATTCTGCCTTTTGCAAAATTAGTTTAAGCAACAAGCAACTGATATATCTGCTACACTAATTACATATCACTACCTACTATTTTGAACAAAGCAGAGCATAATTTTTGAGCATCCTGGAGTGATTCCATTCTAAAAGAGCTGTCTAGCAATGCAGTGTTATTATCTTCTTATGCTGACACCAGCAGACTGCATTCCCAAAACAGGCTGCTCTACCCCTTCTGCTTGCTCTTAAAGTCATGCTGTCCTCCTTGCTGGATTAGCAAAAGTACTTCTGTGGCCATCAGGTGAACTAGATAAAGAATCTGATTTGAAATAAAACTGAACCATGGGGAATGGGGAGAGAAGCTGGTTTTCACTTGGAGCAGTTTCTTCCCCCAGTTTGCTCTACGGGCACACTAACATTTGTGCCATATGTGAACAGCATATGAACTAACAGGAAAAGGAAGAGGCCACCACTGTCTTTCTCAGTAACATGCTGGTTTAAAGCAAATCTTGAAACAGGGTGCAAAACTGAAAAAAAAAAAAAATTAATCACCCTGTAAAACTGTTTATTTTCCTTCCCACAGAGGAATCTTAATAATTAGCTTATTTTGTATGCCAAACAATTAGATAGCTGAAGACTTTTGCACTGAGTGACCATAAATCATCTACTTAACTGCCTATGAAGTGATTCTTCTGCAAATAAGCACATGCTCAAATTTATTTCTGTACAGTCCTCTAGTCTTTTTAACATGTGACTCATAAGTGTATCCTCATTTTTCCATAAACCTTTCCATGAAAGTAAACATGCTTAGAAATTTACTAAAAGCCCCCACAAGAATGCCAGTTACAACAAATCACTTTCTTATTTTCTTCTGCGTCTTAATAGTAGTGGAAAGAATTCCATACAGTGAAATTTTAAGTTGTCATTGTAAAACATAATTAAAACTGACAGAAGCAATAGCTGAAGTCATTTGAACAGCTTGTATTAAAGGTTTCCTAAATATGTGTCTATGTACAAACAGGTCACTCTGCAGTAGCACAGCTTAAAATTGTAAAAGATTTTTTCCAAACAAGACAGTTCTGAACATAGAATTCTCAAAAAGTTCAATTTAAGAATGATTTCTGGGAAGATGGTTCTATGTTTTTTTTACAACCAGGTTGACTATTCACTTTTAATTACAGCAAGGCCTGTTTAGCATGACCACTTAGAAAGTTCTTGTTAATCTGTCTGCTAACTGAAGGCAAATCTAGACCTTGAAATATGTAGAAACTTTTATTTCAATAAAAGAATTCAATAACTGCAACACAGAACAATCAGGTGTATTTGGATATTGTAATTCTAGTATTGATTTATGGAAAAAAACCCCATATCTAAAATACCTTTATTTTCAAAAGCTTTTAAATGTTTTAAGAATATTTACCTCCTACCATATGAGTTTACCTCCTACCATATGAGTTGCATTTTTGGTCTTATAAAGTGAAACTTGCAAGATCACCAGCCTTAAAGGGTTAATACAAAATCTGAATTCCTCACTTAAAGGCATCCCTCAGGGATCAGTATGGCTTAAGATCTTCATTAATGGCTTGAGCAACAAGACAGAGTGCCCTCAGCAGATTGTATCAAAGTGGTAGGAGCTACCAAGGGACACTAGAAGGCAAGGCTGCTGCAAAGGAGACCTGGGTTGTCAGAAACATGAAGTTCAGCAGAGGCAAATTCTAGACTCTGCTTTTGGGACAGATAATCTCAGGTGCCAGTACAAGTTGGGGACGAACATACTGAAAAACAGCTTTGCTGTACGAGCTTTGCTGTATCAGCAGTGAGCCCCTGCAGCAGCAAATGCCAACCACATCCATAGCTGTAAGCAAGTCTAGACAGCAGGCTGAGATGATTATTTCCCTCTACTCAGCAATTGTGAGACCACACCTTAAGTGCCATGTCTAGTCTGCGGTTTTGCAGTACTTGATGGTTTTGGAGTGAGTCTGGCAGAGGAGCACAAGACTGCTACAGAACTATGGCAAGAGAAAATCAAGACAGCCAGGACGTTCAGGTTTAGGAAGAATTCTTCCTGCTGTCTTCAAATACCGAATGGGAGGCTTCAGACGAGCAAAGTCACACTTTCCCTGGAGGTCCACAGAGATAGGATAAGAGGCAAAAGACACAAGACGTAGAAAAGGAAATTCTGAGTAAATGTTACAGAAAAAGAGATGGCAGTGATGACCGTAAAATTTGCTAAAGGAGGTTGTGGAATTTCCAGCCTTGAAGACAAAAAATTAGACTGGGAACCTTACCCACGTTCTCGTTTGAGCAGGATGTTGAATTACATCATCTCTGGAGGTCCCTTTAAACACAAAACATAACAATTCTATAGTTTTATTCTCAGTTCTAAAGTGATCATGGAATCTTGGTCAATTCTGAGTTAAACATGTATAACGAATAAGCTTCAGACCTAACACAAGCATTCAGATGTTTTTGTTAAGATCATGGCCCAGCTACATACCATTTCACAGGTTCATTGAAGTAACTGGGCCACAAACCAAAAAATAATTAGATCTCAAAATTAAAAAAGTATTGGCAATTCAGTTTCATATATAGAATTTCTCACAGCACACAGGAGAAATTTAAAATCTAGAATGAAATTTCCTTTCACTTCTTAAAATCTGAGAAGATGATGAGGGAAAAGCTGGCAAAAACAGATACATCTTTCCTCCTTAAGCACTAACTCACTGCAGTATCTGTGTGTCCAGATATTTGGGCATAAACTGGACTTTATTTTGATTCAAAGTGAAATCAGCAAAGGAATTCTTGTTTTCATTGATTCTACAGACATGCAGACAACTTTGCTAACATACAAATTTAATGACAAAGATACTTGTTTCATCCTTAGACTTAGACTTCAGGTTTTAATGGCATTAGGAAAGCAAGAGGAAAATTAGCAACCCCAGAGCTGTTCATCTGCTTCACTTTCTCTCACCACAACGGCAAGCAATGGAGCAAGATTAAAGCCCAGGGTATGGATATCATTTTAGAGCTATTCAAATACAGAGAAGCTAAATGATCATACCTCAGCTGTACACGCCTATTGCAACTCGTATTTCACTTCCCAAATATACTGGGTTTAAAACAGAGCAGACTGCAGTTTTGATAACATCTGCTACAACAAATAACTAAAAAAAAAAGAGTGTGAAGTCTGATGAATGTTTAAACAGAACATTTTTTATGGATCAGCTAAATCTTTTCTGCTTTTTAATTAAAAGTAAAGAAAATGGAACTTAATTATCCTGTAAAGATTAGCTTGTGGGCATCTTCCTGTAAATTACTTCTAATTGAAAGCAAATTGTCAAGTGACATTCAAAGTACTGTCCTTTAAAACACAGCTGTTCTATTGCTGATTTCAGTACATTACAGTGCTTTCTTGTTACAGTAAGGCATATTTGAATATTTTAACAATTTGACTGTTTTTGTATGGATTTCCATTTAGTATATCTTAATCACATTCCCTCCTCCAAAAATCGGAACTGGTTTTGTATGGATTTCCATTTAGTGTATCTCAATCACATTCCTGTCTCCAAAAGCCAGAAGAAATATTAGCTACCTTTTTGTACCAAATATCCTAAAGTCATCTGTCTCCACCTTTTATTTTGAAGCTCATTGGTTAATCTCTGATTAGCATATGGCAAGGGTAACTGGCCAGTAGTCTGCTACCTGAGCCATTCATACTGCTGGGAGCCAATGCATTAGCAAAAATATTTTAAATATTTGAAGCGATTTCAAGTAGCTTTATTGTATCAACTTCATCAACTTTTATTGTATGAACTTCAAGTTCACAATCTTTTTCTTTCAGCTATTTATAAATTCTTGGGATGGTATTTTATATAGTTTCATAGTAGAACACTATCAAATAGCAAGATAAAAACTGTTACATTAATATAAGTTTATCAAATATATTCAATCGCTTTGATAAGCCACTTAAATGTGACTTATCATTCCACTTAGAACTGTAACCTCAACCCAAAAACCTGTTACTGCCTTTTATTAGATCTTCCTTAAAACTGCAGGATTTCATTTGGATGGATTATGTTTCAGCCTTCTCCTTGCACACATGCTCATCTACTCCAGAAAAAAGTAATTTTATCCTACAGTCATAAAGCCAAAAATAAACAGAGATGAGTTTCACATTTCTACAAAAAATTACCACAGCTTTGGTGCACCACATCATCTTGTGTGACCCTTCAGTTTTTACAAGCTTTATTTTCTACCAGCTTCTGAATTTACACACTTCTCTGCAACAGTGAAAATAGATTCTTAAAACTTTTCATATCAAAGCGTAGTGCTTTTACAGCATTAGGCTTGAAAAGCATGACTACAACTGAGAGGGGGCTTAAGAAGCCAACATGTTTGGACACATTTGTTTTAGACAGCAAGTCTGTTTGCATGTTAGAGCTGTGACATGACCAATTGTACAGCTCCCCAGCACACAGCTGATGGTGGGCTTGAATCCCCTGACATGGGAGAGGGTGAGCTGGAAGTGACTGCTCGGGGGATCTTTTGTTTTTTTCTCAGAATTAACTGCACATACAGCTTAGCCATTTTGTAAGGAAATAGTGGTATCCCTGGGGACCTGCTGCTTGTGAACACCTCACAATGTTTCCCTTCCTCTTTTTTAGCTCCAGAATGTAAGGCAAATGCCTTGCAGCTCTCAGTCACATTCAGACTCACGTGTGATTCAAAGGGTTAATGTTAATAGAAAGGTATTTATAAAAATGCTGTGTCATCACTGGATTGGGGAAAAATTACTCAATTCTCTTATTTAGTATAAAGTTGTAAATATTAATCTAAAATAGTAAGAATCATTTTAAAGCATTATTTTAATAGATTTTAGTTCTATTTGAATTCAATATATTTGGTTTCCTATCAGACTATCAGCTCTCTGAACAACTTAGTAAAAACTATTTTAAAAAGTAAAAAAAAGGCAGGCAAATTTTTATCGGTTTTTTAATTCCCCAAATTTAATGTATTATTTATTTTCCCCACTTTAAGCAAGAATGATATGGGAAAGAAAATTATCTTGCATTATGTCTTAAAGGAAATGAGATGCATGGTTGTTCTTATGCATTGTGGAAGTAAAATTAGAAAGATGATACCATATTCTGCATAAAATGCTCTTACATCTGTAAGACACAGAGAACATCCTCTGCTCAGAAGCAGTGGTTTTCAATCTCATCTGCAGGTTGCACTTGAAGAACATCCCACATGGCCAGCATCTGGTGTCAGCTCAAAGATCCTAGCTAATGTCCTCACAAACATTGCACACTGTAAGCTCTGCAACAATCATCTAGTACAAGAAGACGAAGAACCATCAACTATTTGTTCTTTGATACTAAATTTCAAAATTTATGACACAGCAAAATAGACTAGCAGTGATTCTAAAGAACACTGGAAACAGAAACCAATAAAAATTTGCGCAAGTAATGATTTTACTATCTTCATGAAATTATAATACTGGGAGAGGTAATTTTGATGTGGACTAATTATTGAGGCTCTTTATTGCTTCTGATATCTGGAGACAAACACATGTGCAACCAGGGTACGCCTCAGCAGCCTCATCAATACTGTCTATGAACTATGCCAACAGACCGCTCTGTAGGTTACTCGAATATATGCAGAATAGAGTACGGAAGCTGAGCCGATGAAGAATTAAAGATCATTACTCTCCTAAAAAATTCCTGAGAAGATCACCTCAACTTAATATGCCCTTCTGACATTCCTCCTTCAACATTTCATTTTTTTCCCTCCTTTCTCAATGTAATATCCAGACAGGCACATCCAATGCAGTGTACTGTCAATGCAGATAGGGGGAAGCAGAAGCTGAACTTCGTGACTTTAACAACCAACCTTTTTTATGTTTTAATTTATAAATGTCTTGTTGGTTTCTGCAGTAATGTTCCACACAATCCTTCTGCAAGATTGCTGGCATTTACTTTTGTTCTGACATCTATCATGAAGAGAAGACAGGAAACTGATAATGCACATTAAAGGTTCTCAGAAAGTTCATTGAAAGTCCTTCTAGGAACTCAAGTGAAGTTTCTTAAGAGATGCTAAAACAAATATTAACTTTAAAACACCCCAAAAGCCTCCAAAACAGAAACAAACAACAAAAAGCCACAAAAACCAAGCAAACAACACCAACAAAATCCACATACATGTGTGGATTTTCATATGTATTGTGAAATCTTTCCTTCCACAAGAAAGACCAATGTGCCTCTCACTGAACCTCACAGACTCCTGGCAAAAAAAAAGATTTAATAATTGAAAAAAAAAAAAAATGAAAAATTATTCAAACCTCATAGAGGAGAGGTATGAATAGAAGGCTCCCCAAACATGTACCATCACTCAAAGTAGCACAGCAAACTGGTGTATAAATGGTGCCAAATGATGTGTGTAACCACAGCTAAATATGTCCTCAAAATCCTTGAGTTTTCTGGCAAAAAATACAATAAACACAGGATTCAAATTTCGTTTCTCTATGATAAGCATGACACATTTTACCACCACTATTCAAACTTTTCCCAACAGGTCCACCACCTGTCTCCCATCATGGAAAAATGGAAATAAAAAAATTTAAATATTTTAAACAAAAATATTTTAAATTAAATTTAAACTTTGGATTTTAAACTCATATAACAATTTTTCTATAAGCAAATTATATCCACTATGGAAAAGAAAATTAGTTTTCTTTATTACTTTCAGGGCCAACAGTAAATAGCACAGTATAGACACATTTTTCACAAATGAATGCTTTTTCAGTGCAGGAGTAAGGTAATCACACAGATCTATCTCCCTAGTATTGATCCTTCCTTCTCATTGAAGATGACAAATCTATGGTTATTTCTTCCCTTTCCACAGGGGATTCTTTAGTGTAGATATAAATCCAACTATAAAAATATTAATAATTCTATTACTATCATTACAGTCATTATAATTCTTATACATTACTTGAATTACAATGCTATTTTAAGAACATTAATGGACTTATATAATCATAAAAATATTTTTCTTTTTTTAGTAAATGGAAACAGATTCTTTATGACATTACAGTATTTCCAGAATTATGTCACTGTGAGGAAGAAGAGTTTCATGAGACATGACTGGGTAGCAAGCTTGAAAATAGCTCAGATCCTGAGCCAAGCTCCAGGACTGACTACGAGGTGCAACAGACTTGGCCATACAGCTCTACCCACTGCTTCCATTTTTTTGAAAGAAAAATCGAGGCCTTCGATCTCTGCAAAAAGCATCAGATTTTAAAAAGGCAGACTTCAAATATTTTCCACAGTTCCTCCTATCCAGATATCAAAAAGCCAGGAACCACAAATAGAAGAAACATAGAGCTTCTAAAAGGTAAAGCAGGTCATTTCAATGAGTGTAGTGGTTTTCATAAAGGTAGAGACTAAATCCAATGACTTTCTTGTGTTCTTTGAATCTGGTCTTTCAGACACTATTTCTGGTATATCAGTCCTGCCTAAGACACTAGTACTGCAATAAGGAATGAGTAAGCCTTAAATACCTCTTTTCATTAAAGCCAGGTCATTGAAATCCCTGTATCATATCCAAAAGTGCACTGATAAACAAATCAACATAACTTTCTACTTCTGAATGAAAATGAAGCCTTCAAATCGGGGCATGCCTACTGGAATTTGGAATCCACATATAACTAAGATATAAATACTAACAAACAAAATTACTCAAGATTCTGTAGTAGAGGGGGAAAATTCCCCCCCAAAACAATCTCAAAATGCAATTAAGACATACAAAATCCTAAAACTTCTCTTAGTTTCTTCAGAGTAGGCTCTCTGGAATCCTCCTATTAACCCTCCACGTAAGCATACACACATACATGCACACTATTTCTGACACGTCTAATTTCTTGATTTGAAAAATGGGAGATAAAATTGTTCACACACAAGGATGAACACTTACTCCTTATCCTATGGCAATTCATGAGAAGATGCATCCCTGTGGGACCTTATGCAAATGAGAATTTGAATATTTGAGAAAAATTTAATGTTAGTTAGAATTACTAAATATATTCAAGCTTTACATATGGAAAGATCAGTAAACTTTTTTTATCCTGAAATACCTATCTCTTCAAATAGTTTTTTAACAACATTTTTCATCTGACTTTTATGCATGAGATGGACACAGAGAAACGATAGATTTCTTATATACATTGTAATACCTGAAATTCTACTTTTATTTAAAAACTGAAAGGCAATCATGTCATATTCTAGTACCTAAGATAGCTAATTCCTATCTGCATCCTGATATTTACATCATTATTTCATTTATATTTTTATTAGGTGTCCAACACCATGTAACAACATAGCGCAAACTATTGACTTGTTTAAAAAGTGATCTTTGCTACAGAAGAAAGCAAAAGCCCTCAAGTAAGATCTTCAGCAAATAAAAACACATTGATATCAAATAAAATACAGCTACATCTTTTATTTTTTCATATGTTCAGGTTGTTTTGAGTGGTTTTTTTAACATGATCCATGATACCAAGACAGTCTCTGTAAAAGTCAGCATAATGATTTTTAAGGTAGCATTAAATGGAAATTTCAACTGGATGGGTAGAGATAATCAGAAATTCACATTATCCTTCACAAAGTCTTCTATTCTACAGAATCCTGGAATAGGCCATTACAAAAGGTTTGAACCTATACCAATCTTCCAAGGACAAAAGGAGTAAGAAGCTGCAGTATGGCTAAGTTACATACTAATTCTCAGACCTGAGGCTGAAACAGACTCAAGACCAGAATGTGCCCCACATTCAGCTGTGGAGGATCCTATTCTAACCTTCACAAATTACCAAAAAGGAAATGCTTGTTTTCAGTGTTTCTTCCTTGATCACACCCCTTAGCTACACAGTAAAAATAAAAACTTAGCCATCTAAAATCAAAAATTTTGATCAGAATTCTTCAATGTCAGTTTTGCAATACATCTGGAAATTACTGAGCATTCAAACACACTAAAAAAACCAAAATTATTTGGGTTATACATGCTTCCTGAGCTACTATTAACTGCAAAAAGTTTGTGTTATCATAATACCTTTATTATATTATAGCTCAGTGTTGTTTATGGTATCAAGTTTAAACATGTACATCACTATTTAGACAGATACTCCCCATACCTTACTCACACAGATGGTCTGCCTTAAGAATAGTCTCTTCAAAAATAGAAGTTTTCACATAATTCACCTCTCAGACTGGAGTATGACTCCTGGGGTATGCAAAAAAAAAGATGCATCCAGCACTCAACCAACCACATGGGAATTCCTCCCCTCTTGGAAGATGGGTTTACATTCACAGACAAAATTTTATGCACTCCCTCTAGCAATGCCAAAGTACTTACTATTTTGTCACAATCTTCAAGAACAAGAACATGAAATTATATAAATCATATCAATACACAATGTGTGTGAATACCTAAATACAACATAAAAATTATAATTTCTTCACAGATTATGCGAATGACAAAAATTCTGAGTTTTTAAGAATGCATGTGGCTGCTTCCTATCCCATTTCACCTTCTTCCAAAGCTACATTCTTTTTGAAATTTTGATCTGCAAATATCAAGAAGTTACTTCCCTTTAGAAAGATTTTAGGCAAAGAAAATCAGAACAAAAATTACATTTTGTTTATAAGTTTCTTCCTTTTATGATTAATTTAGAAAAAATCTTCAGGTTTTGTAATTATTTTTATTTTTTATTCTAACAAAAGAAGTTGCTAGACTTATCTAAGTTCTTATATATAATGTTGATCAACAAATTAAATCTATTCCCAATAAGTAAGCAGGTAACAATTGCAATCACAAACATTGCCTGCTATTGTTCTAAGTAATCACATAAAACAGAATGTAACTGACTTCCCAAAGTCTGAGTTCTCTAAGTTTCCTCTCTCTTCATAAGCACAGTAATTGACAGCTTAAGTAGAACATTTTAATATATAAGAACAGTCTTAAAAGACAAAAAAAAAATCACCAAGTAATTACACAAACACTCAGTAACTCCAAACTAACATGCAGTAACAGTCATCCTTCCATATAAGTGGGAATACACAAAATGGAAAAAAAGCTCAAAATTGTTATCTACCTTGAAAGTATGAAGTGCCTGTAGCAGAAGGATCACACTAAAAATGAATGAAAATAAAAGGATAGACTGCGCTCCACATCCCAGCATGTTGTTCTGGGTTCCAGATACTAAAAAAAATCCACAATACTCACAAAAAAAAACCCCAATAAATCAACAAACAAAACCAAACAAACAACAAAAAAAAGCCCCCAAAACCCATACACACTTCAGAGTTCAACACTGATCTGACTACTAGTCTGATTTTTGGGCGCCTGTTTGCAGATGCGGTAGAGTTATCAATTCAAGCAGACACACAATCCGGGTCCAATGTCACTTCTCCTCATTATGTTAATAGTTAATACATGCAAATGAAAACACTCTAGCAATTTGATTTCTTTGAAGATAGTTTGCATATTGTCTTAGCTATAATGACTGTACACTTCTCTCAGCCTCGATTTATGCAAGGGTAGTTTAGTTCATTTTTATCAGCTCAAGTTCATTTTGGCTGCTACTGGAATGTATGTGTGTGTTTCTTTTTTACCTTTCACCTAATTACCATTCAGGTACCATAAGCAGATTTTTCATGCTATTGGTGTTTTTCTTAATTAAGAAACAAATGAATTCTCCCTAGCAAAAAAGATGGAACAACAGAGTAAGATGCCAGAGGCTGATGTTCTGCTTCTTAATTGAAGCTGCTTCATTGTTAGGTGTCTGTTATGAGGGGGCAGAAGTGTCAGGAGTTTATTGTGAATAGTATAAAAATAAAAGCATAAATAGTAGTTTAAAAACTATCAATTAATACAGAAATATATATTTTTACTAGCATAACTCAATGACACTCTTCTCCCTTCCTTTAGGAAAACAGGCTCTTTAAGTGTAAATTATTCTTCCCATATGGAAAGCCCCAGGTTCTAATCCCAGCCCAGAGTGAATTCCTTTCTTTTTTCCTTTGTCTATTATCTGCACCCCGCTTGTGTGCTCATGTTGTTCAATTAAGGAGGTACCTGAATTTACCAGTGAGAGTAATTTTGTTTCTTTTCATTCATCCTTTCAGCAAAATAAGTCTCTCTTGCTCTCTCTCAGTCCCTCATCCCCTTCCACCCCATACCCCACAAGTCTCCGTTTTTAAGTCAGGTTTTTTTGCTTCCTTTCAGTGCTAGGTTTTCCCATGCACTAAAAACACCACCACCACTAACAACTGTAAGAAATTCAAGACAGCATGCTAGTCAGGACAATATTCTTCCACTGTAGTTTAATAAGAAATTTAGAACTTCTCAGCATCAAGGCCTTCTAGGACTGTTGCATTCTTCTTTTAATACACTTAACATCTTTGGACACCTTTTAAGGGTCACATGCCCCTAAACTATATGGCTCATGTCACAGGAGTAAATTGGGATTTGAACACTGACACTGAGAAATCATTTGGTCTTAGAGTCTGAAACTGCAACACATGGTCAAACATCAGCATTAGCTCCCCAGCGTAAATGCAGAGACCACTAACATCAGTTTTAATAAGTATACAATAGTTGTGCAAAAAACTGGAAATCAAATATCTGACAAAGACTAAATCCTAACGCTCCCTATGCACACAATCTCTATCTGTTTCAATAGGAATTATAGGAATGTAAGAACTACAAAATCAGTATCGCCCTGCACACAAAAGAAATTAACTCACTCCCTTAAGTTAAAGGGGCATTGCAGGAAAACAATGAAAAACAAATATATTTTTCAGTGCAGTATTACCACAGATCAAATCTGAGATAATTCATGTCACACTGAAATGAAGCACTACATATTGTCTTGAAGACATACAAATAGGTCTGTTACCAAGTGAAACTGATCTAGTATAGAAAATCTATATTTTCTCCAACTGCTTTCATCCATGGTTTTGGACAAAAAAGTATCAAACTTACTTTCTGTTTAATCAATACAAATCATAGAAATAGTTTCATCAATATTAATACTAAACCAACGTACCTGTTGATGTAAACTATGTGTCATAAGGCAGTAATATTTATGTACACATATATTTAAATGGAAACTATGGAAATGTGTGACAAAGACTTTTTTCCTCCCACTTCCTTTGCACATTTGCTGGAGGGTTTTTTTTTCTCTCGGCTGAGAAAGCTCAATGTAACACATAAAGAAATTTAACACTATGAGGCTTCTATTTATAATTCTTTTTCCAAAGAAAAACAGTACAATTTCATCTTTTTTTTCTTCTTAAAATATACAAAAGATGCCAAACATTATGAAGAAAGCAAAGATTCAGTTTTGTTCATTTTTCTACTGATTTTACATATGCAATTCCTTGAGCTTGACTGTTACTGTACAGCATTTTCAGTAAGACTGAAATGAAACCTCCTGTCAGGAGTTTAATTTCACACAGAGCTGTAATCACCACTCACAGGAAAAAAAAAACAAAAAACAAAACCTCTGCTGGTAGTCTCCATACAGCAAACAAAAAACCTTAGCTCTCCACCGACTGGACTCACTTCTTCTGCATCTCTGCTGTAGTCTGAACTTCATTTTTCCTCTCAATCAGTCTCTGACCTCCTCACATGGTGTTCCTGCCAAATTCTTGGCATTGGAAGTGAGGGGGAAGAGGCCATACCATAAGCGTGTTGATAATGAGGAGATAGAAATAGAAAACCAGCTGGATTGTCCTAATAAAGTATGTCTGGGATTCAGAGACACAACAACTCCCTGTTCAGGTCACTGTTCAGCATTTTAACCCTTTGCATTCCAGATTGACCTTTCACTGATCTCCATTAGTTTATTAAATTAACATTTAATATGAAATTGTACTTGAACAATTCACTTTGATTTCAATGAAACCTATGACCTGCTTCTATCTAACTGTATTTTAATTATATCATTTTCACCTGCAACATGCAAGTGACTCCTGTAAGAATTTTTGCTCATTGTTTTTCTCCTTTTCTGGTATCTTAAAAATGCCAGTATTGTCATATTTGATCTCTGTTCTTTTGTGAAGTATGTCTTAGTTCACTGATGCAATTTAGGAGCTTTCTAAATCTCTAAGGTAAAAAATTATTTTCTCTTTACATCATTTATTAAGCACTGGACATAAAACTTAGCTCTAAGAAATCCCTATTTAGGTTGATTTGATTCCATCTTTTACAGTATCTATCTTTAACACACTCCAGGAGTTCCCTACACTGTCCTCATATTCATTTATAGCAGTGATAAGGCCTTCAATGAGGTCACAAATCAAGAGAAGAGGAAAATAAATGTTGTGGTTTTGGTTTTGCTTCTTAGTCACACCTCAAATCTTTTCACAGAGCACTATCAAGCAAAAAGGGCACAAACCCAGTGCCACCAAAGTCATAAACAGGGTGGTCAAAAAGCCTTTCACTATTCAGTTTACTTCATCTTCCTATATTTATTCTCCACTGACTGGTCACACAACACAAACACAGAATGCTAGATATGACACAACTATGAAGGAGAGGCCTTAATTTCTTGAAAATTTGCCACCCTTTCCAGTATGGCATAACTTCAGCAGTTTTGCTGAAAATTTTTATTTACTCATTTAGAAAAGTATTCTAAAATTATTTACAGAAATGGTTACTCTAAAGTTGTAATTTCCCAACTGTTATGAGACAGGGGTACTATAGCTAATGATACATTCCTTAAAAAAAATACAAAACAAAACAAACCTCACTTGAAAAATGGCTGTTACCTTTAATGTTTTGTAAAGGGTTTGTTTTTCAAAAAAGGAAAATAATAACTACCTTTCAGACAATGAAACAAATTTATGTCTTACCACTTTCACTAATGAAGAAGATCCAACAAAGCACTGATATTCAATTTTTAGAGATGTATTCATCTAAGGTAAGATGTATAAATATGAAGCAGTAGTTATTCCTTCAGTCATAGCCAGCAGAACACTGAGATTCCCATTTTATATTCATTTCTATTTATTGACAACTTTGGAGGTCAAGTGCAATCAAGAAATAGTCTTTTCCCAAATTTACCATCCCAAAATTTACACCATTTGCCCTAACTCCTTGTACCCATTTGCCGGGTACAACGAGTGTGGGTGTAAGGTTTAGCTTACTTACTTCATATATGGCCTTTGGAACTAATAGCAGACTGCTAAATAGGCAGGCCAGCTGTACATAAATATATATATATATATATATGGTTTTTTTGGGTTTTTTTTAATATCTGTTTCTTATGTATGTATATATATTTATGATAATGTAAATGCCAAAGACTCATCAATATCTTTTTGGGCCTGGCTTTTCTTTATTACAATCATGTGATTAAAGCAAGAGATTCTGTCTTCCTTTTTATTAAGAGGTATTTCTAACATTAGCAAGCTCTATTGTAGAGATGGGTGAGATTAAAATAAACAAAAAACTGTACTTCATCAGGTAAACAGGTCACAAAGGTCCTGGGTTCCATTCCAGGCTTTACCAGTACCTTCCTGATAAATAATTTCCAGTCTCTGATTTGAAGTTTTGCAAAAAACTGAGTAATGATATTGATTGTTCTTCAAACAGGAAAAATCCAAAGGAGCAAAGTATTACTTAACAAATTTTAAGAGAACATGACAGAAGTACAAAGAAATCTCATACTGAAATGCAAAAAAGTCTGTCTACAAATTCAACCTACAGGTTAATCTCTCTTATTAGCCAAACTAGTAATACTACTATACAAGCAATAACCTGTAAATCACTCTCCATTAGTGGAGGATATATGGCTTTGACATTGCTGTTTAAGAGATGTGTTTTAACACCGAAAAGGATCCAAGAAAAATGGAAATATGATACATGTATTTTTAAGAAATTTTTGGTCTATAACTATGGAATGTATCTTCTGTTACTCTGAGAAAATAAAATTCCTATAGGAAGGTTACAAATGTATTTCAAAAGTGAGTCCATCATTCACTTACAATTGTTTAACTCCAAGAGATTAAGTAATTATTATCAGATAGCTAACTTCCGTCAGATATAAGGGAGGAACCACTCAATCAAAATGCAAAAAAAAAAAAAAAAAAAAAAAAAAAAAAAAAAAAAAAGGCATGACATAATAATCTAAATACATATTTTCTGCTACATGCAGGTTATCACAGGCATAACACCTTGCCATTACATGAACTCACAATTAGAACGAGCAGTGCATCATTAATGTGCAACAAAAAATGGAATTCAAACATTCATTCCATATACTTCACCAATAAAGTACTACTTCATACAAAAATGCAGAACATTTAATACACTCTCCTGAAGTTCCTCTAACAAGATGATTAATTAGGCAACAAAACAGATATCAGAGGTGCCCACAGTTTTTCTTAACATTTTACATACAAATGCAATCACATAATTCAAGTATCAAAATATATTTGAATGTATAATCTATCAAAGTTATCAACAATTACGCCTTACAGATTTTCAGTGTTCCTGTACATAGTACAAACAAGTCTTATGCTCCTTCTTCCCTCCCAAAAGAAGAAAGAAAAGGAAGAGGGGGGGAAAAAGGTATTATGATGTCCTAAATTCCCTGGATTTATTTCTCTTTGCCTATGAATGAACAAACAATACTTCATTCCTCCTGATACTTCCCCTTCTAGGAAGAGACTGAATTCACTGAATTTTTTGAGGCTTTTCTCATGTTCAACAGCTTTCAACAACAGTAAATATTCAACATGCTACATGAAAACAACAAAAAGCTAAAGCATAAAAATCAGGACTTTTTGTGAAAAGCTTAAGAAGAATAAAATAAAAACAGATTATCACATTTGGAAAAATATTGTTCTATGAATAATTCAATCAGAGCTAAACTAAGTGTTGTGTGATAGCTCAACTCCCATAAATATTTTTTTATTTGCACTCATTTTTTTTTCTCAAAAGGGTGAGAGAAAACATCATCACTCACTTCCATGCAAAACTTTACCTCTGTCAGTCTCTGTACCTTTTCCTTATAAAGGTAATTTACAGAAATTCAAAACCCTTCATTTACAGTCTTGTTTCATACTACTTCTATTAGCAAAATTATTCATGATCTCTATAAATGCAGTTCAATTTTGCATTATATGCCTGGTTTCTTTGTAATGTTATACTGTTACACATTCTGGTATATTATAAATGAGAGCTACATAAAGAAAGCAATTAGGCATAAATTGAAGATACATGATCCTTAACTTGCAAAAAAACCCCACCAGACTTGGCACTGGACATTTTTGTTTGCTGTTTTAAAAAAAAAATTGTCTGGGCATAATAATCTGTATGAAAATGCCCGGCTTCTTAAAATCACTCAGTATGTAAAATATCTGATATGAACAAAAGAAGAACTGGTTTTGGCACAGCAGTTAAAAAATTTCAAAACTTGGGATAACAACCTAGGGAAAATAAATTGTATACGATTGTGCCTATAACTGCATAACATTAAAACTAAGTCACAGAATTTATTTCCAGGACAAAAGTCCACAGGATTAGCAGCAGCTTACTAAGACAAGAATGGCAAACTCTTTGACTTTGGAGGTTTCATGGTGGCTCCACCTTCACGATCTTGCTACAAAGTAAGGTTTTAATCTCAAATTAAATATTTCTGCAGGTCTCCTGGGAGACAGAAAGGAAAACCTTCCAAAAGCTGTACTTGCTATGATAACACTTATGAACATGCAAGGTATATAATGCATTTATATTACACACACATGGAAATTTCCAATAAAAGGAGGAAAATAGTAGAACTTATCAATAGAAAAAAGCATGAAAGAATCTAAGAATTTAGATACTACTCCTGACAGCATGGCATCTTAACTGATGTCAGCAAGAGTTGTAGGTGTTGAGAATTCCTTAACTTTAGGCAACAACTAATGCAGGAAAAAAAAATAATCTACAAACAACAACAACAATAATGCCCATGGATTGAAAAGTATGGACTGACTGGATTAGGAAACCAAAGCTTTCATTTTTGTATTACTGAAATAGAGGCAATATTTTCCAGAGTTAGCCTGTTTCCAGGGCTCTGTTTAAGATACAGCATGCAAGATTCCTCAAAAAATTTAAAAATAATTACTTCCCATTTTGAAGCTACTTGTTTATAACTATTATCTTTACCCATGGCATGTTATTCTCTTGAAACAAAGTAAGTTTATTTTATGCTAAATAGTTGCTATACATTAATTTCAGCCTCAATTCACATTAATTCTCACATACAGTGAGACACAAAAATACAAAAGTTTATTTAAATAAGGATGATTGTATCAGATTCTTAAAAATTATATTGTTTGGAAATAATTCTCAAGTTCAAATTATTAGTGAACACAGTTCCATACATGCAGAAACACAAAACTTTCTATTTAGGTTGTGATTATTTTTTTTAAAAGTGGGTGTTTTTCTTGCATGACCTGTTACAAAGACAGTTATTTAAATAATTTCTTGCAAATATGAAATACCATTGAAGAATCATGTATTAGCGTAGCGTTCAGCACACCACACGTAACAGTGAAGCCTCTAAAAAGATGCCAAATAATACCATCTGTATCTTGGTACTTTTAGCAACAAGAACATCTGCCCACTAAGAAATGATTAAAGACTAGCAAACTGATTGTAAAGCATTTAAAAATGTTTTTCTTATAACAAATCAATATTTTAATAATAAATGTGATGTCTTCGCCCATTTTTTTTTATGTTTTATAACATCCCTGCAAACAAAATTCATACACATACATAACTCAGGGCTCCAGTATAAAGTATTTTGGAAGACTGTAGGACTAGATTAACATAAAATCATACCAAGTTAAACATAAAATACAATCCAAAACTGCAATTATTTCCCTGATGGCATCACATCTATATTCTCAAAAGATTTTTCTGTGAATGCAAAAGTGGGTTTTCATTTACAAAAACGAGTACATTTTGTGCAAAAAGGGTGTTATTCTTCTCTTACACTGGTACTGCTGGAGCACAAATCACTCAAGATTTGAAAGAATTTACACAGAGCAAGAGTAACACACCAAATTATTTTTTCTCATTTGTTTTATAATACAAAGGCCATAGCTTCAAACACAATGCTTTGACTGGTAATTGATGTTGAAAAACAAATTTAGCCGGAACCTGTGGCACAACAATGCCCTACCTTAATCTGACCTTTCTTGACAGTGAAAACTTCTGAACCAAGAGTCAAAGAACCTCAAAATGAATGTCTGATCAGACCAGTCATAACATCCCCAAAGCACACTCCCACTAAAATGAGATTTTCTAAGCTGCAGGACTAATCATAAAATTACACAGTCTAGCTGGTCTAAGTAGCTGATTGTTACTCTTCATTTATAAGAACTGCTGATCTTGATTATTTTGGCAATATTATTTTTTCTCCCCTTTTTGATTTACCAACCCCAATTCTCCTCTTTGTATAACTAAACGGGTCTCAATTGTACACCCTAGAGGTGTAAAATTCCCAAAGAGTCAACAAAGCAGGCTATCCTTCTGGTCATTCCCAAGCATTATACTTCGAAGAAAACTCTAATAAAGCTCTCTTCATTTTTATTAGGCACATAATTGTATCTTGAAAAACTTCAGTACAAGATGTTCAAAAAAGAACTACTTATTCTGTGATGCAACATGTTTGTCAAAGAAATACACCTGAAAATCTAAACCCAATGTTCAAATTATCATAGGCTTTTACAGCTTATTTCAGACCATTTGTAGTAATGCTGTGAGAGATCAGCATAATAACGTATGAAAACTTAACACCGCAGTGAACCAAAGGGATGCACCACAATATAAATAATACTGGAGAAGCTCGTAAACACTTCACCAGTTTTGACGTAAATCTGCATTCAAATTAATTCTCCAAGCCTTGAGTTCAGTATTTTAAAATATGTCTTTAACATACAACTCAAAAGAGGTGTACAAAAATAGCCAGGATAAAACAGTGTATTTCTTGGAAAAGATCTTTTTTTTAATTATTATTTCTTAAATGAAGCAAGCCACTAGAGATTAGACACAAAGAAAACAACCTTACTTGAAATATAACTAATCACTGTTCAAATGACCACCAGTTCACCTGCACTGATCACTTATTACTGGTAACACTCCAGGTTACACTACAGGTTCTTTCATACCGCATTCCAGCTATACTATCAGCAATACAGCACCTTGCAGAATTCATCTTACTGATATTAAGTCAGCAGCATTAGCTGAGACCCAACTGTCCTTTGGAGATGTGACCCTTAAAACTCAGAGAAAAGCGATACATTATAAAGGATTTCTAGAGAGTATCAAACCGTCCAAAAATCTAAATTCAAATCCAAGCTGTCCAAATTCCAATTCTGTGGCAGTTGTACACATTTTCATAAGCGTCTTGAAAATCTTTTTCATTCCAAAGATATTATGTCTTGATTTTGATTTGCACATTTTTCTCTCCTTCTGTGACTATAACAGAGTGCTAATTGTAAATGTGTTCTGAAAGAAATACACACAACCATAGAACCCCCCCATAAACACTCAGGTGGTCATGGTATGGTCATAGATTGATAAATTATCTCCAGTTCACAAAAACACACTTCACATAAATTTATTTTAATTATATTTAAGCATAAAATGCTAATTATTCTTAATCTAGTGAAAAATACATACTTGCATAATTAAGGTACAATGTGCTGTCCTCTACATAATGGGTCACAGAATCGCAATATTTCACAAGCTGAAATTAAATTTAGCCACAATGTTTTATTACAGTCTCTCAAAATATAAGTAACATAAAACTCACAGCAGCTGCAGTGAAAAATCTCCTGTGAAAACCACATTTTCATAGTCAGACTTTATAAATCATTTAATGCTATTAACTATGATGCTTAAAGTAAATACAGAAATTGAACAGCAAAAATGTTTTTGTCCAACAGGTATACTTCCTCTGTTTTCATTCCTTTCTCTCACAACTTAAAGTCTTTTGTATTTTTTTTATTAATACTGACAGATTACTTGGCCTTTCAATGGACCATGGAAAGTTAAGTCTTGTAACTAAAGAAAATCTTAATCCAATACCCCACCTTGTGGGAACCCAGCACTGCCTGACACTGTACAGAAACTGACCTTTTTGTCCTTCAGACTTGCCTACCAGGCCCCATCTTCTATCGCAAAAGCCAAATCATCTGATCCCAAACTAACTGTCAACTGCTTGTGATGGTGGGGAAGCCAGACATCAATCAATCAGTTTTTATCAGAGCCACTCTTCGTTTTTCTGTTGTGCTCATCTTATCATCTGACCCAGTTGTAGCCCTGACTTCAGAAGCTTAAGTAACTTGATGACAAAATATGCGTCTGTTTGTCCAAGATGCACATTGTTAAGGGGTGCACTTGTATTTTTAGCAACCAGCTAATATTTTTTCTAGATAAAATGTCAAATATTTGAGATTTTTTTTTTATCAGTTCTTAAGTTTCCTAGTGTTCACTGAAATACCATAATGCATTTTTGGAACAATTATCAAGCAAGTTCAGGGTTTATGTGGTTTGGGGATTTTTAATAGAAATATATACGCATTTTTATTAAAAAATTAGGCAGGTTCCTTACAATCTTAAGCTAGTTAGGAGCCAAAAGCCTCTCAGAGGTACTGCATCCTATTCACAGACACACTGCTGTTCAATTGTACTTCAGTATTTTTCATGTGAATATAGATTATTGGCACATTTAAACTACCCTAAAAATCAGTACCTCTATGGACATACAGATTTTCTCTTCTGCAGCCTACAAAATCAGAGTGTTTTGTCTACACTTGCTCTGAAATGGATGAAGTAGAATTAGCAAATACAATACTCAAAAACCAATATGATTGAAAGCTTCCCAAAATGATCTGTTACTGCTTCCAAAAGCCTTTTCATACATATTTATTAGTGAATTCTGTATCATGAGAGGGTGGGAGGGAGTGGAGACAGGTTTTTTGAGGTTTTTTTTTAGAAAAACTACTGCTGCTTCAGCTTTGGTAATATTACCACTGTCTTCATTGGCTTAACAATTGTGTCCTACTTTGACGCATCAGTTGCAGATGGTTCATTTTCTTTGCATAAAGCTGTATAAAATGTTTGATGAAAATCCTTGGTATAATTCTTCAAAACTTCAGAGAAGGGATCTTTATTGCCATCCAATTTAAAGCCCGAATTTGAAAATGAAAAGTGAAAACAAAACCTAGGTATCTATAGAATATACAAAAATTTTCAAGTAGATCTGACAATGCCCTTGCAATTTTTTTCACAGTATCTTATAAATATTAACCTACACATTCGATAATAAAAATAAAATCAAGTCTTAAATAGCAGGGTTCTAATGATGATCCCAATGATGCAAGTAAAACACACCACTCCTCTGAGGCTTGTGCTGCAACTACGAAAGTAAAAAATAATAACACCCTGTACAGAATTTCTTGGAACACTTCTAAGGAAATTCTAAGGAACACGTCCCTGTATAAACCATAAAAATTGCTTTCAAGGTTATTCCATTTCAGCAGAGAAAAATCTTTACAACAGACACACAGAAAGACTTCTCTCATTCGAGTCAATGAGGAATTTCTTATTTTACAGTAGAATTCATTCTATTCTCATTAAAAATCAATTTTCAATACTAATTGCAGGTACATTTAGAAAGTAATTATATTTTTCTGTATAACTTTTGCCACGAGAGTTGACTTTTACTTCTTGGATAATATGAAAAGGAACATGTATAGCACAGGAGATAAAATGCGAATCATGGAATTCCTTTGAACATAAAGAAAACACTTCATTTAAACTTAGTCTCTATTCTACTCTGCAATCTAATTTTACATACACCAAATTGTTAGATACATTTGTGGTTGTAGGTATTTATAAGCCCCTATCCTATAAACATTTCACATTCATTTTAAGTATTATAACAGGACTGCTTCTATGAATGAAGTTAAGGATTCTATTCCTTAAGTTTCTCATATATTTATACCTTCCAAAAAAGCGTTACGTGGATAGGAAACCCAGTAGCACAGGAAATGTAGTCTTTTACTGCAGTTAGCATCAGACCTTTATTATTTGGAAAGAAAAAAATGGAAAAGTGTAAAAATGAAGAAGATTTTTACTGTCCCCTGGTATATTGAATCCAAGGTAAAACGACCGAGTACAGTAAAAACTGCGTGTGACATGCAGTTGTATCAGCTAATCACAGTCTGAAAGCTTTAGTTGTGTGGAAGAATAAAACAACATCACTCTAATTCACTTATGTGAGTGCAAAGAGTAATGGATAAGAAGAGTTCATAAAGATATGTCAGTAACTAACTAATAACTAAAGCATTGTTATTTTTGATACTCTGTTACTAAATAATATTCACATTGTAAAATTACTGTAATTGAACAAACCTTGATTATTAAAGTTTTATAAAACAATAGGGCGGTAATCAAAAAATAAGAAAGTTAAAGGTCCCACTCCAGCTTTTGTTTACACACTCACAATTAAGAAATTGAATGAATATTAAAAAAAGATAAATATTGAAGAGACAAATAAGCCTTGCATCCAATTAGCTCTAAAAATATAAAAGGTTTCTGATGATAAATACATCATCACACTTACTGAACATGGTTTCAAATCCTAGCTAGTTCTTTAAAATATAAAAAAATACTAGCATTTACAAAGGGTGACAGTGTTATATAACACCCTTCCTCAACACAGGAAACATGAGACATGAAAAATGAAAAGATAGATGGAAAATAATGAGGACAAAATTTATTCAATATCTGTAATAGGAAAATGGGAACATGTTCTATTTATTGCAGTATTTTAACTCACACAAACTAATTTCAATGCCATGATTCCACAAACAATACCAGGCTCTATTAAAATACAACAGATGATTGTATAACATTTATATCAAACTAGATCCCTTTTTCTTCTTTACAAAAGAAAAGGCTACTGTGACAACTGCCTGCATCTGCTACCAACTCATGATCACACTACCCTTTCAAAGCATTAGATAAAACTGAATAATCAATGAGAAATGTCAATACTGAAAAGTGATTCCTTCTGCAGTGTAAGTTTTATGCAAGTGTTTGAGTCTTGGTTGGTTGGTTTATCTTGCAATTTTTATAAGAACTCTTCTTCAATATTGCCAGAGTACTGAATTGATCTTATTGCCTTTGAGATTTCCTAAGACAATATTTAGCTGCATCAGGAAAACAGAAAGACTTTTTTTTACTTCACAGGCTAGAAAGCAAAAAGAATAAATACATATTATCTAGAAGGCAAGAATATTGATACTTCTTATCTATATTCATCTTTATCTCTATGTTTGGCTCCAATAAAGCATGTCCTAAGGAACTATCCCGCAAATAAATACACACATACACTTGCAAACACCTGGGTAAAGAATGTGCACTTATGTCTCAAAGTAATCCTTGTGTTTGCAATCATTAAGTCTTTAAATCCCTCCAAGTGAGATTTAACCACACTCTGAGTATATATAACAAAAAATCTCAGGTCCATTGTCTAAGATGAGAACTTCTAAGAAGCACTTAATATAAAAAAGAGAGCTTTGACATGATAAAATAGCATTATCAATATTCTATTATCACAAACTCACAGGATAATTGTATTAACTTATAAAATACAAAAAATAACTAACCAGACTGTAGCGTTCAGATTTTCCATGATGTCTATTTGCCATTAATTCCAGAGTGAGTGAATTATTGATATTCTTTCTCTACACTTCTTGAACACTTTCTTAAAAAATTTCTGAAGGGAGGATGCGTAACATAATCTGTTCCTTCTACTAATTCATAATCTCTGTTTCCGTGCTATTCCTACAGTTACTACGTGGAAGAAATCCTAACCATACATTGATTGGAAGAAATAATACTACTGCATACATGCTATAGAATTTCCATACTTTTACTTTAAATCCCGTTTGTCCAATGCACAAATTACTAAACTGTAAATAGTCTTGACTACACAATTCTCCTCTACCATTGTGTCATCTCAAAAAGACAATCCGACAGTAATGGTAATGACACCCTCTCAGACAAGCCTGTGGGCATTAATATTTAAATCTTACCTATCCCTTGTGATTGGAATTCAGCCTCTATTCACAAACAAAAACTAAATCAATGTTCTTAGAGTTCAAACTAGATCCTTAAACAGTTTGCCACTCTCCATGCACAGATAAGATAAACTTTCTTTGACCCAAGAGATGAAGTTGCCATGACGATCAGAGAGTCCACTTTCTATATTGATATTTTGCTGATGTAACAACAAATAGAACCAGATCCTAGGGCTGATAATGGTGATTAATTAATACTAATATTGATCCCTACAAGCAAGAGACAAGGCTATTAACTTGAAGCCTGAAAAGTCAATTGTTACCTGTGGCAGAGATACTAGAAGCTGATTTTGAAACATAATAAACAAATGTGCTATCTTTATGCTAATACCTTTAAAGGGGTACATCGCTTTCTCAACCACAGTAACTTCACAACT
>VZUI01091685.1:0-87500 GCA_013401135.1 Cettia cetti | reverse complement strand
TACTTTAGTGACCAATCTTATTTGACATGAAGCTCATTTTCTTCTTTAAATCAGTTTGCCAATTCAATATATATTCCATCCGAAATGGGCTATCAATAAGCATTCTGAAGTCAGAAACCAACAAGGAAAATACTACTGAAAGTGCTTCTCCACGTCCCATGATGGTTACTTTGAATGGAGTTCTATAATACAGAACGTCAATGAAAATATATCAGACCAGTGCCGCTGATTTTATAACAAAATTATTTATAGATCCTATTTGGAAACGCCTGACACTTCTTCTAGTCCCGACACCTAGGCTTGTTCAGATGAATAAACTAAAGCACAAAAAGTTTATGGAGTGAAGACTGTCGTGTGTCACAGGCAAGAGAAGTGAACTGTGAGCACTGCCAGGCAGCGTATCATCAACTAAAAGCCTTTAGCACACCTGTTTCTCAACACAGAAAACAGCTCAAGAGTGTTAAACCCCCTGAAACGGCAAAGGCGAGTGTGCGCCTCCGGCGCGGTGCAGAGCGAGCCCCGGCGGGGCGTGGGCGGCGGGGGCAGCCGCGGGCCCGGGGGGACGGCGGGGCCGCTGCCGGCGCGGCGCTGCCCACGGGCTCCCCGCGGGAACTTGCTCGTCTTTTCCCGCACACGGATTCTGCGATCCTCTGGTACTTACTGCAGCCCAGGCTCGGCTGGGTGTGTTCACTAGCGCTAGGCGCAGAAAGTTGCTGTGCGGTAGGGACGGTGTTGGCAGGCTGGTTTGTGTGCTCTCCCGGCGCTAGATCAACTTGAAAACACATGAGCGATCCCGCTCCGAAACACGGAGCAATAGTTTGAACAGACTACGGGGCGGCAGCATGAGCTCCAAAGGAGCGAATAAAACAGAGACAGTGAGGAGCCTGCTCAACCCGCATCGGAGCAGCTCCCGGCTTTCGCTCACGTCCCCTTTCTCTCTCCCCATCCTCAGCCTCTGCCAAAGTTTCATCAGCGGTCCGTACTTCGGACCCCCCTACTGCTCCCCACAGCCACCTCTCACACGTCTCCCAAGAACGAGATAAATAAAAGTCTGTTAGAGGGAGCCCCCCTCAGGAAACTTACGTTTGATCTGCCTGGGTTTGCTCTGTTTCCTTCGGGACATGCTGCTCGGCTGCCGCTCCTGCCTTGCTCCAGGTACAGGAGTGGAGCTGGGAGGGGACGGGGGTGGAGGGAGGGTGACAGATCAACAGACGGGATTCATAGAGCCGTCTGGCCGCCTTGAGATGCAAAGTCAAATGACAGAAAAACAAGGAGAGAAGGGAGAGAGTGTGTGCGCGCGTCACGGAGGTAGAGGGGAAGAGAAACGGAGATCGGGGTGGCTGAGACGGAAAGCGAGAATGAGGGGAGAGAGAAACAGAAAGAGCGGAGGGAGGGAGCAGGGGAAGGAGCGAGGGAGGGAGGGAGAGAGGAGGAAGGAAGAGAGGGAGGGAGGGAGGGAGGGAGAGAGGGAGGGGAGAGCTTGGCTCCTCGCTCTCTCTCTCCCTCTCCCGCCCGCTCTCTGCCGTTGCCGCGCCGCCTCCGCTGCCCGCGCCGCGCTCCGCTCCGACTGACAGGCGGCAGGAGGTGCCGGCGAGGGAGGGGGCGAGGGAGGGGCTTTCCGGGACGGGGGGGTGCGGAAAGAGGGGGGCGTTTGTCCGTCAGGCTTGACGGGCAGTGGCTACTGCCAGCGACAAGTCCGCATGCAAATCGCCTCCTGCCTCTGGGGCACGGGCTGTCGAGGCGGGAGGCTTCAATCGTCCCGGCGCTGCCAGGGCTTCTGGCGGCGGCGAGAGCCGCAACTTTCCTGAAAGAGGCACGGCGGGCGAACGGGCGAAGAAACTCGGTGACAGCAGGCAGCCGGCACGAGTCCCCCCGCCCCGCACGGGGATCCCCCGGGGCGCCCCGGCACAGCCGGTGTCCCCGCGTTCCGCCTGCAGCCTCGGCCTCAGCGCCGCCCGCCGCGCTGGCCCCAGGCCGGGGGGTCCCGCTCGGCCTGAGGCTGCGCGCCCGGGGCAGGTTTCCCACCGCCCCCTCCGCACGGAGAGTCCCGCTGCGCCTCGCAGGTGCCGCCGCCGGAGCCGGTCCGGAGCCTGGGGCGCTGCCTGCGCCGGCGGACGGACAGACGGACGGACGGGCGAGCTGCCCACCGTCCTCTCCTTGCGGTCCTCTGGCCGCTTGCACTCAGCTGCGCTAGCCTGAGGAGTCCTGGCTGTGCGGCCATCGCTGTTTGCGCTCCCCCCGCGCCCCCGAGTGCTCGGGTTTTGACTTGTAGGTGAACGAGGGAGACAAGCCGGCCGACTGACTCCCCTCGGCTTCGTTAGTTTCGCCTTTCTTAACAGTGATAATAGTGAACATTTTTTCTTTCACGGTAGAAGCCGAAATTTGACTCTCCTGTTACTGACACCAGTTAAGTATCTGGACAAAGCTGAAACTGTTAGCAATGCTCATGTTTACAGTCTGTGTCTTTGGACAAAATTTCTCTTGAACGTTCTTGAATAATCTCATTTATGTATATAGTTGTAAGTGACCCACTGTGAACAGACTATCCTTTTGTATCTCAGTGCATTGCCAAGCTCCGCACACCCATTACCACCTTCTCAGTGTTGTCAAACTCTAACTTTTTAAAAATTCTGGGGAAAAAAATACTATCCACACAAACAAAAGAGAATCAGCCTGATTTCATGGATGCCAAGGAAGGACATATGATACTGAAATGTCTTTATTACTATGCTTCCAGATATTTCAGATCTGACACATGTAATACAAAAGTAAGTGTTCTTAGAGCTTCACTAGCAGGACTTATGTTCAGGTAAACTGTTAAACATTGTTTTCAGCCTTACCTCTGTGGAAGCAGTTTTTGACTTGATGTCTTGACTCATTCAGTGCTCCTATTTTGGAGCAATATTGCAGAAGTCTTCATACAAGCAGCAGGAATTCTTACTTGGCGATGTACTAAAGTTTTCCATCCTATTTTGTTAGAAAATGGTGTTTGTAAATGATAACTGAATTTACAAAACCACTTTTTTGTTAAAGAAAAGAATGTGATGGAATCTGAGAACAATATTTAGCATTTGTTGTTGTTCAGATACTTTGAAGAATCTGATTATATAATAAGTGTTTTCTGTTTAGCCGAAGTGATTGTGGTGTGCCAAATTTGTGTTTTAATTTCTTTCCTAGAGGTGTAGGCTCTTGGTTAACTATCAGTGTAACAGTGGTAATGTTTGCAGGAAGGTATTCTATGGCAATAGATAAACGTGATAAGAGTACACCAAGTGAAATACTCTGCTATGGTTTTGTTACAGCACGAAGCTCAAAAGGGGACTTACATGGATGAGATTTCCATCTTTCAAATTTAAGTTAATATTTTATCTTATCCATTCTCAACATTCTCAACTCTCTTAAACTGCAGTCTAGACCCCTAATTAGAAATAGCAATGTCTTTTCCATCATATAGATTGACCACTTATTTTTGTTTCTATTTTGTTGTCAGACTCTCACACAGTTTCTAGTCTGCACAGGCAATTTGACAGATACTGCCTTTAAACCTACCATTGTTTAAATGTTCAAGAATGAAATTGAGTAATCTATTTCCAACATTTGAACAATATGTGAACTGTGACTTGTAAAGCTGTCACTGTAACTTAAAAATTAGTACACTTTATGTGGTACAAACCAGTTACAAATAAGTGATAAACAGCAATGCAAAATGAAGCAATGCTAGAGTCTCTGAGTGTTTATTCTTAAATACTGTTTAGGATAAATTACATAACATAATTTTGGTCCTGATTCCTGCTTTTGTTAATATTTAAATAGTAATGTTAGTTACATATCTTGTCTATTCTGAGACATTAAGGCTATTTTTTTGCTTCAAAAGAGTTCATATAAAGTTGTATTATTTCTATGGCCATTCAGAGTTGTGTTTGATCTCTTAAAGAATTACTACACTTAGTCATTTCATTGTATTTTAGATTTTTTTTACCTATTTACCTAAAGTGAAAAAAACTGTTTGTGAAATGCCAAAAAAGAAACATACACATACCTGCTGCGTTAATGTAATTAATGGTGTAAACTAATGAGCCATTTTCTCTCATTTATAGAGGAACTCTTATTTAGAACATTTTGATACTTCATGGAAATTGCCCGTTTGCTTTGTCAGAACAAGTAGCCCGTAGTATAGACAGACAGTAGTAGCCCAGACAAACAGATGTGTAGCAGGCTGTGTGTGGTTGCTGAGGCTGGGCCAGAGCAGGCCGAGCTCTGCACGTGATCCCTGACGCTGTGTCATTGTTAGGCCAATCTCCGGTGCTGCTCACCAGGAGCCGTTTCCGATAAGCTCTGTGGGCAAGGCCACTCATTCTCTGTGGCGGGGGCTTGAGACGCATGAGCACAAGTCGAGCAGCGTAGCTTTCCCTCAGGGCTCAAGAATAGGCCCAGCATTTCCTGTAAACCTGCAGAGAGAGTCATTCAGAGTAAATCTTTCAAATCTTACGAATTACCTCTCTCTCCGTAATTGCATAATTTTCTGAACTGCTACAGAAACTGAGATATAGTTACAATGTTGTCCATACCAAGGTTGCTGTGCCTGTACCTTTCACTGGCTCTTGGTGCTCACTTGTTGAGTGTTTCCTGTAGCAACCTCTCAGAGTGCTCTGCCAGCATGGCCAGGAGACCAGTGGGAGGCAACTGCAGCATCTGAGCACGGGGGCAGGGGGAAAATGCGCCCAGTTTTTGTACTGAGGCAATGGCAGCCATCTGTCCAAAAGCTGAGGGTACAGACAGATATTTAGGAAATGATGCAGTAAGAATAGTTAAAAAACTATTCAACCAAAATGGTAACTGGATGTGACCAGTGGTGGCACAGGACCAGTCCAGAAGATGTATGTTCTTAGTTAATTACAATATCTCAAAAAGAAGAAAATAACCTCCAAGAGGCTCACTTATTCATCGTCTTGAACTTCATAATTTCCAACTCTCTATACTTGCTAAGGTTCTACAAAGGTTTATGGAAGCCCTCTAACTGAATGGTTATCACAGTTTAAAACTTAAATTCTTGAAATGCCTATATTCTGGCAAAGAAACTAGGAGAAGTACAACTAGATTTCATGATCTTCAAGTGTTAGCAACTTTTTTACACATAGATAATATGCATAATTTTAAAAACCGTTTCCTTTGTTGGAGAAAACTCAATGATTCTTAGAAAAATCTTCCTATTCTCTCATTGAAAGGAGGAAATACTAAAATTTTGAATTATTTTCTTAGAAACAGAATTAACCTCTTGACTAGTAATTATGGATTTCCCTTCCCCCCAAAACAAAACAAAACAAAAAAAAGTACACTGAGGAAATTAACTTCAGAATTCTCATATAAATTTGGATATAGATTGTCTGAAAAGATACTGCTGTACAGTGAAGATACCATGAAGTTTAGGCAGCAATTGATTTTGGAAGAAAATATTCTTAATTTTTGTGTTGTATACATAACCAAGTTCTGGCTATTCATAACACCAAATAAGAATGTGTAACGTTAAAAATATAATTGCATAGGTTCTGTTGGGCTCTTAGGCTGCTATTTTCATAATAAGGACTTGGATCCTTCTATGATCTTAATCATAGCATTTGGTTCTTTAGTTCTTAATGAAAAAGTTGGTATTTTCCCAGGTATTATCCACTTAAAGCATTAGAAAGAGTACATGGAATAGCTTTTTAGAATTTTATCCCTCTTTTTCATTGGTCAATAGTGAAATGCTTAACTAGACTGAGCATGAAATTGTTATGGCTCAGAATACCCCTCTAGCATGAATATGAGACAATTCACACATTTCCCAGCTCTTGGAAAAATCTACAGTTTATTCTTATTTCATAATGTGTAGATTTTCTGTGCAGTCATGCCAGACTTACATATATTCTAAGACAGCAAGAAAATGTATGTCTGGGCAGCTGATGGATGATCAGTCTGAGCTTTGAATTTAGAGGTAAAGCTTCCTCTGGCTTTTGAAATGAAGAAAAACTCCACCAATGTGTTTCTAGATGACATATAGGAAAAAATGCTGCAAAGCAGATTCTTCACAGGCAAAACAACCTACAGAGAACAGGTGAGACCAGTAGATTATGAGCTGCCCTTTCAACCACTCCTGTAGACAAGTTAGAACTGAATTGCTACTACATTTTTTTTGTGAATGTTCTGCTCCCTAGGAATGATCACAACCCTACAGTGAAGATCCTGGCCACAGGATTTCAATGGATGCAGCAATGTGGGAAGCCAGAGTCAAGGAGTGCTGGAATCAGTGCTGAGTCAGACTTCATGTTGATGGTCCAGACCTTTGCATCCATTCTGGGAGATCTGCCAGTTTTTAGAGGCCAAAACCCATGTCCACTACATATGAAGAGGGAAGAATATCATAGAAATAAATGGTGGCCTCAGAAACTTTCTGGATTCCTAAGCAGACTTTTCCTTAAAAGGATATTCTGTGAATTTGAGTTAATTTTTGGTTGGTGCAAAGCTTAACATTTTTGTGGTGTTAGTTTGCTGTCTCTTTTCATGTATTTATTTAGAGCAGAAATCACTGATCTCTTTTGATAGTTCAGTTATGCAAGATACTTTTCATCTTACATTAAAATTTATATCTTATTTTTTATCCAAAAATAGTGACAAAGATTATTCTTCATTTCCTGACTGGATGCTCTCTGATATTGCTCAGGTAATCTTATAGATGAACAAAATGATAGTCTACCAAACTGCTTAGACATTTTGGGCAACTTTAAAACAGAATCACAGAATAGCCATGATCATCATAATAATGTAAAATGCTCTTTTTCACCGCACAGGATCGTAGTAATGCCTGGAAAATATTTCATTTCTTTCTGAAAAATTATGCATGCAACTCAGCTCCTAATTTTAACATCTCCTTATAGGAAAAAATGTATTTCAATATCAGCAAGAATCTACTGCAAAACTGACTTGCACAAGCTAACATGTCGCGTGCTGCGCTTTCAGCTGGAAAATTCACTAGGTGTGGCATAGCTAGAGAAATCTTTGTTAGCAAAACTGAAAATATGGATGAATGTTCACAACAAGATATTGTATCACACATATGGCAGCACCTGGAGTATGGGATGGAAGGAGCAGTGTCCTGTGAGGAAATATTCCTGGATGCTTTTGTTGTCTGAAATGCAGCCCATTCACCCCACTGCTTACAGATGGCTACTGAAAACTTAGAAATGTACTGAAACATATATAATCCCACACCACATTGCAGATTTCTGCCAGTAGCAAGACTGCAGCCCACAGCAGCAGTAACTTACTGTTTTGGCATGTGTGTGGCCTTCAGAGGCCAGTTTTGTTACAACTCGGAGAACTTCTCTGCTTCTCACAAGCTTACCCTCCCCAGGAACATGCTACCCTTAGCACAGTCTTAACACTGTACAGTCTGGGCTTCTGAGAGAAGCACCTTGCTCATACATGAGGACAATAATGTAGCATGAACTTTCTTGAAGCTTACAAGCCCAGAGAGGGAAGAGTTCAGAATAATATATGAGAAAGGTGAAGGAAAGCTAAGGAATAGTAGAATAGAAGAAACAGGAAGAGGGGAATGAACAGCTGTACTGCTTTAAAAATCTTTATTTCTATCTTAATTTCTTTTTTAAGGTAAGCCAACAGCAGTACTTCATGTAGACATAGCTTAAAACTGAAAAGATAACATTAATGTTGCCAAATTTTGGTTTAGGACTTCAGAGTGCAAGTCCCATAAAGTAGTGACATGAGTATGAAGTACAACCCTAGATGCAGAGTTTGAAGTAAAATAGCATTTTCTTTTCTCCTTGGTCTTCTTCCATAACTGTTATGTAACACTTATTTTGGAAACTCTTAGTAGTGTCTCTGCTCTTGCCAAATTAGCTATTATGGGCATCTCAGTTTGTCCAATTCCAGAGAGGGAGGTTATATACACACCAACATCTCAACAATATCCATAAAAGCATGATCAAGACATTAAAAATAGAAAACTGGAAATGTATAAGGTGATTCCTCTGTAAGTATCATTAAGTATCTAGTATTAAGTATAAGTATCTATAACTATCTATAACATGTATCAGTATACCATTTTGGAATTATAATGACATTCATCTACTTCAACTTTTTTTCCACAAGTTTTTTTCTGCAGTAAATTCATTGCATGGATGTTCTTACAAAAATGCACAGTGATAGCTGGTAGAGTATATGGTGTCATCTGTACTTGTGTTCTATCTTTTCCTCATATTGTGCAAATGACACTTCCCCCCCTCAGAGCAGTTGCATAAATTGTCCTCTGTGTGTATCAGAACTGGTATTGTTTACACTTTGAGGTATATATAAAACTATGCATCATCATCATGAATAGGAATATATATTGAAACTTCAAAGTCTATGCCAGCATAGACTTTCTTTTTGAGATTTTAGGTTCCTCTCAGCAGCTTGGACATGTTTGGGGTTATTAAGGGGGCGTTCAAAATTTATGCAACTCCTAAATTTTTGCCTTTATCCTATAAATAGATTTGACTACATTTGAAAGGAAATCTTCCTATGCAGTCTTTTGAAAGTGTGACCCCGCACAAGGTTTTTTACCTTCAGAACCAGATGCTTTGCTCAGCAACGTTAAAAATTTAATAGTCCAGTGGACTGAACAACAAAAGGAAAGTACAGCTTCCCTCAGTAATTTGTAACCCCACATTCTTTTTGAGAAAACTTACAGGATTTTTAGTAGCCCACTTTACAACACGACAAAGCTAAATTATTCTCAAAGTTGGTTGATTTAAATGCATTATTGACTTTGAAGATATTGGCAGTATATATGGTGTTTATCTCCTTCATATTATATCTGCTCACAACAAAATGTCGTTCAAATTCCTCTCTCCTTCTAAAATCCACAAGTAACATCCAAAAATCCATGAAATACTTTAAAATGTAAAAGTAGGGTTGAAATTTTTCTGAAGCGTCTTAGTAACTTAGAATGCTTTTCAGTTTTCCTTTTTAATCCCTCTTGAAAATTAACATTAAATTTTGAATCAAGCTGCTTCCAAAAATGTTGCTCTAGAGACAATCCTTTGACCAATGCTGATAGTTAGGAATTATACCAGCATAAAAAGAAGAAAATCGGAGTCCATGATTGTTTCTCAACCACTGATTTTAAAAGGATTAAGGTGGAAGCTCTCCAAATAAAAGTCCTAAAGAATAATCACTCCCTAGCCTTTTCCCATCAAGAACCCAAAGGAGAAAGCTGCTCTCAATTTTATAAAATCATTTTCATCAATACAACTGCATAGTGTTCTCCAATCATAGAAACAAATTGCTTTGCACACATTTCCCTTTGATGTAAGCAACTAAGTAAAGCTGACTGTCAGATCTATGAGTTTATTTGTGTATAGAGCTTGTTTCATTCAAATCAGCTTCCCGTTATTTGAAAGAATTTCTATAATGAACACAAAATAATCTAATACATGAATCATATATTCCTGCTTGTATTTTCCTGTTTTATGGACATTGACCAACAAAGTCCTAGATATATATATATATATATTTTTTAATGTTTAAATGATCCTTTCCCTGGTGGTTGTTCCTGTGGCCACTTTCTGGCTACATCACAAATACTGAAATAGCCGCAAACGAGCTTATTGATTCAATGTGGCTTTGCACTTACTTTAAATTCTCTTTCACTCACTCTCTAGGACTGGTACAAACAAAAAAAAAAGCAAAATTTTGTATATTTTGCTCATTCTCATCCAATTCCTGAATTGCAGACTGGAATTGTTAATGAAGAATTTTTGTATTATTTTGAAGACACATGTCACATTCTTACTTTTGTTACATCATTACATACACTGCTTTCTTTGCTTTGTCACCACTTTGCTTTCAAATAGCACCAATTCCCTAATCCATCATTTTAGTTTGTGTATCAGCTATGTGAGGGTCCAAGTTATTTCTGGCCTAAGAATTTTAGGATGATGGAATGCAAAATTTATCTCTTTCAAAATAATTATTAAATCAAGCAATTTTTTTTCTTGTCATTATTCCTGTCATTACACTCATGGATATCGCAATGATATTTTCTATTTTACTAATGTGTATGGTACTTGCATATCTGGTTTATAGGCTGTATTTTTGGCTTCCCAGAATGCATCTCCTTGTGATGATAAAACAAGATAATTGCCATTCTAAAGGGTTCTTAAGTTTTTATTTTGTCCTGTAAAGTCAAAAATATTGTTTGAACCATTGATAACTAGAGGCAGACTACTGAAATAATTAATAATAAAATTTCCAAAGCCACACTTTTTTTCTAATATCTTTCAGATGTGCAAAGTATAAAATCTTTTCAAAATTAGAGACTGATTGACAATTTTGTAATCTAAATATTACATTAAAACTCATTACAATACTTAAACATAGAAGTGGATGTGGATTTCATATTATTACCATGCATGGATCAACTGAAAAAAGTGTAATATTATGAATTAATTTTCCAAGACAGTTTCATCTGATTAATACCACAAATATTGATTTGTATTTGTGCTATAACACTTGTAGCACAAATTAATTTATTTCATAAAATCTGTGTGGCAGCCACACTGTGGCTTTGGGACTGCTCACAGTTTTGGGTGTTTTGCCCCATAGAGAATATCCCCACAAGCAAGTATAAAAGTTTGGAGCTTGGTGGTAAGCATACAGTTTTTATTTTGTTCTCTGCTTCAAAATGTACCAACATCTAAATGGCTAACCCGTGTCTCTTAAAATACAAAATATTTCAAAATGTATAGAAGAAAAACAGTGGCATAACTACCAAATGGTTTAAAAATTTAAGTCCTACTCAGCTATGTCATTAGGTGTCTTTAGCAACCCCGTTGCAGGTGAGCTCAAATCAGCTTTGATTATCTTGGCCAAAATGTGGGTTGTGAATATTTCCTTGTATATATTTTCTGTGTAGAAGATTGCCAGCCATTACCTATATGAAATTAACATTTCTCTTATTCTTAAATCACCCCTAATTGGTGACTTTTGACATATTTTAATTCTAATCATGCCAGCAGAAGAGCTGTGGACCTGCAACATTCAGTTTAACACCACAAACAGCAATGGACCTATTTAATTGTCCTCCAACCCATCATTCTGCCTGGGGAGTTGGGAAAAAGCAAATGCAAGACATGGGACCTACAGGAAGAACCATCAGTTTTCTTCCTTATGAAACCAGTTTTAATAATTTGAAAGATATAAAAATATTGATGGGTATGCCTTATTTTGCCTATTAGTTACCTTGTACATTATTTTCAATTCCTATTTAGTTACATGGTTCTCTCATCAACTTTCATATTCTCTTCAGTATTTGTCAATATATCTCTCTTAGTCTTACTCCTAACTTTTTGTCCTAGGATTTTAATCTTGGTCTTGTGCACTGGTATGAAAAAAAAGAAATTCCAGGAAATTAAAGAAGGTTAGGTAGCCTGAAGAATGGCTTATGAGTAGTGCTGATGAGAAACAAGTGTATTTTACTATGATCAAGATATTTCTGGGAAATCACACTCAGAAAAAATATTCAGTAACACATAATATACAAGGATTAGTGGCATAGACTTCTAGAATGGGAAGTTTCATCTTCTATCCAACAAAATGCCTAAATTGTCATGGTAGATTTTGCATTATGAAAATAAAATTTTAAGAGGTGAAGCACCTTCATACCTTCATTTGCTGCTTCAAAATTCAGGATATATATATATATATATAAAAGGAAATTTTTACCTAAATTTCCTACCTTTGGGCTGGGTGATATAATTGGGTAGACCTATTCCTAGAGCCTTTAATTCCAAGAAATTTCCATTCTATAAAAATACTCAGCTTTAATCTATTTTCTTTACTTTTAAAATTTCTTTTTGGGTTGTATACATTTTTTTAAATACCTATGTATTGAAAATAATGTCTGGAATTGAATGCAAGAAAACAAATTGAAGTAAGTTCAGCTTCAGGTTTTTAAACTTCAGAGCAAGGCATTTATAACAAGTTGATCTTAGAACACAGAGGCATGCATATACTAAATGAACCTATTAAAAAGTCTAAAACACCAGAGGATGTCCTTTATGACACACAGCAACTCTGGTTCCAATTTTAGACCAGGAACAATTATTGATCAGTGAGTCATAACAAATCCCCCTGTTCTCTGAGAGGATTGCAGATCTTGACATCATCACAATTTCAGGCAATCTCTTCCAAAATTTGGTAACTCATACAAACCTCTAAACTTCAAACATTTCATATGATCTGAATATTGAACTGAGGTAATGACCAATGCTCTATGAGACAGCTCAGTTTCTGTTTCTGTAGCTGAGCTCCTGCAGTCTCTTCCATTTTCAAACAGCATAAGTCAGAGGGCAGCTCCGGGTGAAACTAATGCCTAATCTGCCTTAAACTTCCATCATGGCTGTAGAAGGTGTTGAAAACCAGTTCCTTATTTAGAACTATACAAACTTTGAAACTGGTAATGAAATACAGATCTTTGTCCTGAACCAGTTTATGACATCAGTGTATCCCAGTAGCAATAATGTTTAACTGTTACCAGATATCCACAGTATCACTAAAAATGCACAACTGCTTTATATTATCACTTGTATTTAAATAACCCACACTAGAATTGTACTTCCAAAACCTTTCTTTAGTTCTGACATGAAGCTAAATGGCTGAGAGCAATATATTTCACTTTGTGCTGATGATCTATTGCTTTCTTGTTAGGCTTCCTTATTTGAGATATCTTCTCTATCTTATAACCATGACTAAATCTCCAGCTACAAAATTAATTTTATTAAATCCAACCACTTGACCCTGTCAACCAATGTCCCCAGACACCTCTTTACTGACTACATTATTATATGGGCTTCTAAGCAGTAGAGCTGGAATGCTTATATTATTCCATGTTCTCTGCTCTCAATAGCTACAAATTCTCCAAAATAATTATGAGAATTAAAAATTATATAGAAGGCTGGACCTTGATCTCTTTCAGGCAGAGTTATTTTACTTAAAATTAGTTAGTTTCTTAAAACATCAAATTTCATCCAGATGTTACCTCATTGTGGATGTCTCTGCCAACTATTTAAGACCTCTTGAAGTAAAATTAAAAGTTTTAGATGAAAATTAGATTGCTTCAAGATGTAAAAATTATTTTAGATGCATATATTGACTTAAATATCAAGCCTTGATGATTCAAAATCAATTAAAATCCACAGAGGTAGAGTTTCTTTATTTAGAATAATGTCTTACTACATTTTCTTACTCTGAGAGATGTAAAGTAATGTAACATCAATACAGATGTGTAATAATAAATGCATGCTCCTCAGCAAATTATAAAACCTCCAACCAGTGCTTTATGCAGAGTCCCATTGGGTGTTAGTGAGTTGTATACACACCTTGACCTAATATGATCAGAGAAATGTGAGCCAAGTGAAGTAACATCAAAAGGAATGTTAAAATTAAATGATGAAACCAAAAATAAATGACATTATATTGACTGTAATTAAAATTGACCCAAGAATAAAGTTTCCAGCTGTGAGAGCCATCAGCAGAAGCAAATGCAGATAATCTAACAGGCTTAGGGTAAACAAGTGTTTTCAGAGAAGGATTATAGTAAAGAGTACCTATCATAGGAAGGGTTATAATAATGTTAAAATTTGCTTCACTTGTATGCAAAATGCATGTTATTTTTCAAACAAAATATTATTGTAGCATTTTTGGCAGACCAATTACCATATTTGATTGAACAGAAGAAAGTAATTAGGGGTAATAGTTATATCTAATGCAAAATTTCTCCATTACATGGTATAGGATAGACATCATAAAAAGTCAATACCTTGGGGAACACAGACTTACAAAGTTTACCTGTAGTGGTCATATTATACTGGGCTCATTCCTCTGCTACACTGAAATAAAGAGGGGAGATAAAGATTCTTTTATGCCTCCACCATCTCAGCACCATCCTGGTGATAAGAACCCAAGACAGCCTTCAGCACGAGGCTGGAGAAATCGCAGGGGTGCTCTAACTACTGACAACTGGAACAAAACACTCAGTACCCTCTGTCAGCCAGAGCTGGGAGAGCATTCCACACTGCTCCTCTCCCTGATACTCATTGCCTCCAGGCATCACAAACTGTCTGAATGCATGTAAATATATGTCATTCCTGAAGCTGACAGAAAATGAGGCTTTCTATGAAGATTGCTCAGATTCCATGAAAGGGAAACTTATGGTCATTTTACTTCTCTCCAGAAATGTAAAACAGTAATATAGGACCTTACAGTTGGCTGTTTTGTTTCCTGGGCACTATTTTCTGAGTATTTTGTAAAACACATGCACACATGAATACACATAACCACGCATCCCAGGTGTACATGCACATATTTACAGATATATATCACCTATCTGTATGAATGTATCTACATGTGTGTCTGTCTATCCAGACACATATTTTTTTAATACACCCACAAACTCATTAAATTATGGTAACTCAACTTTATAAAAGGAGGAGTCGTAATCTCATAACATTATTTTCCTATTATTTCTTTGATTTTAGTGTCAGGTTGGATCTTGCACAGCTTAGGTGCAGTATGTTTCTTCTTTCTGTGAACTATCCTCCTATCTATTTCCTAAGCTGTTGTTCCACACTTGTAATCATGTTATTTGAGTGCCTTATGTATTCTAAAAATAACCATAATAGAAGTTGCATGTAAGTGCAAGGTGAGAAGTGATGAACTGGACAGCAACACAGCACAACCAATCATTCTGGATGTAAATAGGAAACCAGACCACACTGCATAGCAATAAATTATTATTATTATTATTACTACAGTTTATAAAGAACCAAGGTGTTGGAGGCACTTCAAAGTGCACACAAAGAAACATATTCCTTCCCTTAAAGAGTTTAGTATCTAGAAATGTTGCCTGGCTGTTTCTTATTGTCTCACAGGATAAAAAAAAAATAGAGAATGATGAGTTAAATGCTGCATTATATTGGATCATGTTTAAGCCTATACTGCACCAACAAACTTTATTCTTTCAACACCCCCCCCCCCCCCCCCCACGTTATAATACATTTTTGCCACTAAGGAAGGTGCCATAACAGCAGTTTGACATTTGCTGGGAGACCATTTGCAAGGTATAAGCGCTTAAACTCACTACCCACAACTTGCAAAGGAATTTTAATGAATGTAAATCTTAAGCTCATCACAACTTGAACTAAGCCAACCTTTCACTTCCTGGAATCTTCATTTCCAAGAGAGCCCTCCAGCAAAACTTTCCTTTGTCTCCCAGCCAACTGCCTGCACTTGTCTGCAAGTGTGTCCTGCACTGCAGACCCCTGAACAATGGAAGTTCACAAGTTTCCACAAACAAAACTAATCCATCATTTCCACTGCAATAGAAAGTACCCTTCATAAAAGAGAACAGTAAACAGTTCCTGAAGAGTATTCCCTTCCACAGAATTCCTTTTCCAAACACATGCATCCTTAATCAACTTCCTTCCTGTAATGCTAACCCTATCATTAAACAATACTGTAGGTGTTAACAAGGTAAATTTAAGCAGGCATGAGCTAGAGTTTGCTGGAAATTATATTCTAGAAAGATGCCATACATGTGAAGGTCAATAAAGGTGAGCCCAAAGACAAGAATCTCTTATATGATAATGGTTATTAATCTGTACCATATGACTTAAATTTTCTGTATTACCAAATGACATGTTGCTCATCAAAGGTTCATAATCCTTTTCTGTGATGGTACTTTACTTTCTTATGCTGCTAGGTAGATGCCAGGACGGACTCTAATAGCCAAGGAGATCAGGAATTAATCTGACTCTTATGAAGTTAATGGAATCTCTGCCATTTACTTCAGTGGGGTCAGGGTCTCACATTGAACATTAACAAAATAAAATTATTTCTATGAGATTGCTCAAGGGTTAAGGTTCTATTTCAGTGTGAAAAAATAAAACAAAATCTCATTCTTAATGAGAATGGGTTGTTTTCTCTACAAATGCTATCTATCTCAAATTACAGTAATGGAGTATTTTCATTTTCTGGAGATTGATTTGTAGTCTGATTTTTTTTGCTTTTCTATATTTGCTTTTTCATTCAGTCCCCAAGCTGAGAATAAGGCAAAAAGGCAACTTATTGGCATACAGTGTTGGAAAGTAAAACAATCTCAAAAGCCCATTTCCACTCTGAAATTGTAACCACCCTTTAAAATAAATATACCTGAACAAGATTAGAAAAGAAACAAAAAATATTTGTCTTCCTTTGTAATTTGTTTTGTGCATATAGTAAACTACATTTTTCAGGGAAAATGAGCTTTAATTTTTCAAGGTTACAAAACAGAGTGACTGTACTGTTCTCTGTGCTATGAGAAGAGCTCATGTACATGCTGACCATTAAACAGTGCAAAACAGATTATAGCATATTTCAGGACACTGATGACACTGAGGAGACTGCATGGGAGCATTCAAGGGGAAGCAAAAAAGGAAAACATTGCTCTTATGTCCAGGTCATTTGACTCCAAATATATGTGATATTTGATATGTTAATTTCTTGGAAGATTTTTTTTCACTTTCAATTTCAGCAGAAACTGGGAATTTCTGTTCAAAACTAAAGCAGAAGATTTTTATTTCCATTCAAGAGAAATTCTATGTGAAACTGAACATGAAGTCAAGTTCTGAGCCTTTTGGCTTTTATGGCTTGCCTTGTATCTATGTTCTCCTACATGAAAATGGGAAGGTAAATCAACCAACCTCTGCCTGCCCTTGGCTCTACAGCAGAGAAACTGGAAACTCAAAGTCACAGCCTGAGCCAGACCTTCCAGGCAGCTGAGATAGCACTGAGGGATCAGTGCCTTGAAGGGAAAACAATCCAGCTCTGATCAAGGGAAAATGGGAGGACTAAGGTCCTCATGCTCATTATGTGGTGAGTGAGGTCTTACCAGACATCAAGGTCAAGCCACTGAGCAAAGTCCACATGGACTGTTTGTGGATTTGAGCTCCCAGAAGATTTTTCACAGAAAGAGTAAGGTAAAACAGAGGAAACTGGAAGCTGGGGACCACCAGCAGATGGCAAAGTAAAATGCCATGTGGACTGCCAGGAAAATCTTCATGAGCTTCATCGGAAACCTGTCTGCCAAATAGAGGAGCCATAAGAAGTATTGTCATTTTGAAATGTTGGCTCTTTTTTTTTTTTTTTTTTTGAGGAAAACTTAGCACCTTTAGAGAATCTTGACCAGTTTTCAAAGGCATGAGAGAAAATAAGCCAGAGCTGGATTTTGCAGTACAGCTCCAGCTCCAGCTCTGAGTTGCACACAGGTGTAGGACGACAGAATTCTGTGGTGTGCATGGCAGGGTGGAAGGAGCCTAGCAGTGTTATGACAGTCTTCATAATCTTCGTATAATAACTGTTTTATAGGTAATGAAAGTCAGCAAGGTGTTGTCAACCCACCTTGCTTACTAAAGAAGCAGTGATACCTGCAAAGACTGCATGCTCCAAAGCGCCACTAGAAGAAAATTTACAGTCAAGCAGGAGAGGAAGAGTCCAGGTTCCAGGCCACACCCTCCAAGTGTGATCCTGCAGTAATTAGTGGTGATTTTTTGTATTCATTTCCGTAGCATATATCAATAGACTTGATGTGTCAAAAAGAGAGTATGTATTATTGTCTTTGGATGTAGTAATAATAAGACCTGCATCTACTTTTCTTTCCAAAATTTCTCATGTGGAAATTCACTTCTTTTTCAGTCTAGCAGCAATGCAATACTGGATTTTATTAAAAGAATCCAATGTGACTGTCAACAGACAGAACAGTAGTATTGGATATCTTGTGCTGAAAAGTCGAAACAACACTGCATGGAAAATATCAATATGGATTAATCTATAGGCCATGGATTTGACCATTTCTTAAATTGAGTTTAGTTGTATCATGTACATAAAAGTGAGATAAATTCACAATTCACATTTCATTGATTTAGCTAAGTTCAATCGAGAAATTGTGTTGTTGTTTTGTGTATTTATATTTGACTGTTTCTTCCTAGAAGCTTAATCAGTGTAAGCTTACATAGCCAATACAACCTGCTGTGAAAGCTTGGATCTTTAATACTGTACCATAAGCCATGCTACTGAGGTAGAAAATTTACTGCTGGCCAGAAAAATAAGAATACCCTTCCTTCAAGATTATAAAGTATATTTTGTAAAGATCTCCAGCTGGTCTTCCAGCTAGCTGGTTTCAGAGAAGGTGTCTCAGACATAGAAAAATATCACTGTGTGCACAGAAAAACTGCAGATAAGAAAGATACAGTATTCAAATCAAAAGGTGTATAATGCCTTTCTGTAGTTCAGTGCATATATTAAATCCAATGGCTCTCATCATCTATATACTACCCAGATATACACCTACAGAGTCCATGCATTTCAAGGAAGCCTTTAACTTAACTCAGTAGAAAGCCCTTGGAAAAAAATTAATGTATTATTTATTTTTAACCATATTTTACTGTTGAATACTTTTTCAGTTAATGGGCTATGTAATATCTGTCTTATACTAAGTATAACATACTTATTTATAAGAAAAATGCATTTCATTTTGCATAACACAGGCAAATTAAAAGTTCTAGGTATTCACATTTCTCTTTAAGATATATAGTGTGATTTTAGTATTCCATATGTATCGATAGTCATTTAAATATTGAATAGAAATATACTTACAGAAATTGCTCCCCATTGGTCAATTTTGACATGGTATTGTAGAAACAAAATGATGGAGAAACAGACAAAGAATGGTCCCTACCCAGACTAACAAAAGAATATCCTGAGAGAAGCAAAAAAACCCCATGACTATTCAGCTAACGTGGTTCACACTACTGGGGCTGTTAACCACTGAAAAAGAATGGTTCTCATGCTTACAATAAGCAGTGATTTCATTTTAAGAAGGCCTTGTAGTTTAATTGTGTATTTACACTATTCTAGGGAAAACAGCTTTGCCTTGCTATCTATAGGTTAGCAGAGAGGTGGTACAAAGAAGTAGCAGCAGCATAACTGCTAAATTGAAGGGAGATTCAACATGCAGCTCAATGGCATTTCTCTACTTCTACTGTGCCATGTCTGGAATTTTATATTTAATCAATTTCTGTGAATCAATGGGTTGAACAGGGAAGATCAAAGTAGGTGGAATTCTGAATACCACATCCAGTACCTAAAAGTGCCTCTGCATCAGCCTATAGACTTTCACCTGTGCACCTGTTTTCAGCTTTTTAAGATATGAAAATCCCTGAATGAATGGTTTTCAGGACACTCTGGCAGGAAGGTCAGAGAGAAGAGGGTATCCTATTCTGGGAGAAAAGCAAGGGTAGGGATAAATCTAGAAACTCCAGAATGAAATAAGGAAATCAAGGAGCTGCAAAGAGCTGGCAAATTACAGGGGTTGTGAATGTTTGTAACCAGTGCACTTAGAGGGGAGAAGAAAGGCTCCCCAGCATGCACGGTAGGCTTGACTTACAGAAGTAATGCACTATGTAACCTTCTTGTTGATGAAACAACAACAGCAATAAAGGAACATTTTCTCTGGCACTCAAAATCTTGCCACATACTACAGCCTTTGATTGATAGAAAAATTAAATTAATATGAAATAATCTTTAAATTACAAAGCTTTCTAGAAGGGCCTTTGATTCCATACATGACTCAATGAAACAAAATTTTAAGTAAATGTGTAAAACTGAAATTAAATAGACGAAGCTGGAAAATTCACCTAACCATAGCCACTGCCACTTTGCTGTAGATGTTTTCTAATATTATTCATTCTTCACATAGTGCAATTATAGATGTTCAAGAACTGTTTGAAACAATGGTAATATGCAGATAAATTTGACTTCTTTCAAATTCTACTTTTTGCTCCATTTCTGAGATAAAGTTTTGTATAGGCAGGCAACAAATAGTTGTCCTGTGTTTCTGGGAGTTGGTTAGTGTTGATAAGGATGATGATTATCAGGGCATTTTTTTTCCCTGCCTTTCATTTACTGATCTCTTCCTTATAAGCTCAGGTATTGGTGAACCTTAAGAACAGCAGAAGCGGAAAATGCTGTGAACCGCCAAATGTGCAACATGAGTTGTTTCATTTCCAATCTGTATGTCCTCATTGGCCTACTGCTTCTCTCTCAAAAGGAAGGTAGAAAATACCATTTTTCTTAGAATTTTTTTTTCCCTTCTTTTCCCTCCCCCCTCCCCCCTTGGGTTTTTTGGTATTTCCCCTGCTACTTTTTCTTCTATTACAGTTCCTTTCTTTTTCTCCCAGTCATTTTTCCAGTGCCCTCTTAAAGAGGAAAAAACCTTTTTTTTCTTTGCAGTTTGTGCCTTCCTCTGTGCACTAGAGATTTTCTGAGTAGAGTCGTAAGTATAGCTCAAGTTAGCAGGTCTTAACTCAGTATATGGGAGGTAACTTAATTTTCTTACATTGACACGTTAAAATCATCCAACACTCACAAATCTTTTCTAACTTGTGTCAGTACCTAAGAGTACAAGAGTGGTGGAGTATGCACAGCTGAGCAACACTTGGCTGTGTTACTGCTTGCTTATGTGCTCATGCTTTTTCTTCTTTTCTCTTCTTGACTCAGTTCATCCTCATCTGAAGGTAATGTTTAAATATGAGCAAATTCCAGGTACTGTTTCTTCTCAAGCCTCTTTGGCACTATAGAAGATTCAAGATTTTCCAAGAAAGTCTTGAGGAACTTGATTTCCTTTGTTTCACTAACTGGTAAACAGCCAGTTGAGATTTAATTTTAAAATCAATGTTAAAAAGGCTCTGACTTACTAAGTATACCATGTATGGCTCTTCTAACATTCAGTATTTTTTTGTGTCTTTAAATTCTACGTTCACGAGTCAGATGTATCAGAATGCTAGTAATAGAATTGATCTGTTTTTATGTTTGCAACTGATATTGATTGATTTAGTGCATGAAAGCTATGAGCCATTAAAAATGTATTTTAACCTCCTATTCCTGCCCCTGGCCTTTTTAAAGAAGAATTTAATTTAATTTGAATTTCATATAGAATATAATATCATATACAAAAGTCAAACCAATTCAGGTTTGGATTTTTTAATTGCAATAATTGTCAGGGATACATTTGCTGGTTTTTTTTCTAAAATGTCATATATTGCTGTATTCAACCCTAATAAAAAGAAAAGAAGATGATCTTAGAGTAGATTTCCCCCAACCTTGTACATAAACTATTTTAAATGTATTTCTGAAATAAAGAATTTTAAAAAACCCAAAAACCAAAAAAAGCCATTCATAGCATTCACAAATGTGCAGTAAAGTAGAATCTAAAAGATTACCTTTGATTCTTGCACTTACAGACAGGATGCAAAAGCATGTTCTTCAGAGCATGTTCCCAAGCCTTAGTGATGTGTCTAAGTAGTGTGATTTTCAAAATCCAAGGAAAACCAAATTTCTTTACCTTGATGTTCCAGAAAATTTTGGGAAACTAAGCTACTTATACTGTACACAATGTAAAGGAGGAATTTAACCTTACCTTCCATCAACACTTCATAGCCATTTCTTGTTTTGAAAAGAGAATTAGGCCAACACAACAACAAAGCACAAGAGTCTAGTCTACATTCTATGACCTGGTAAACTGCATGCCCATGGTAGAAAAATAAGGAAGATGAACCACCAGCCACATGCTAGAGTGGTTTGAAAAAGTGATTGTAAATAAAGCAGCTATAATTGGATTTAAGATTCATTCCTTTATGTGTTAAACCAGTATACATAGTGTCTAAATATCCAATAGGAGTATCTGGTTTTATTTTAAGATTTGGGAGGGGTTTGTATGCATCAAAGTGGAGATAAAGAGCTCAGTCAAGTTTCCAAAACCGTAAATGTGTCTTCCATGTGCTATGTAATTTCCACAGACTTGAATAAGAAAAAAAATTCCTTGCTTAGTGTTTCAGCCTTGTTTAAATAAAATCAGGGCACAGAAATTGGGAGATATCTTGAAGGCAAACACCGTCATTGCCCAACAAGATAAAAGAAAAAAGATCCACTGAGTTGCAAGCTGGTTCCATTCTGAAGAAACATTTAAATTTGTAGTCTGGAATAGAATTAACCATTACTTGTTCAAAGAACATCTAAAGCACAGGTTTTGAAACATGAATGCAAAGTAGCAATCATTCCAATTCCCCTAATTTAATGTCCTCAAATAGTGGGTAGATCCACTAGGATAGACTAACTGACTACTGCTTCCACCCTTGAACATAAAAATTACAGCTTGGAGACTATCAATACAGAGAAAATTGCATACAGAAGTTTCTTCCCTGACATCTCTTTCATTCTCTTTGCCCAGATATCACAGTGGAATCTTTTATTTCTATCTGGATTGAAAATTTTGGAATGTTTATTTCTGAAAAATCTATTGATAGTATCATGTCTTGAAACCGTGACAGATAAAAGGATTTAATTTGATAAGAGGGGATAACTAAGTCTGTTTATTTGCTCAGTCTTTGGTCCCTCTATTGACTTATTTAACAAAATTATCAAGCAGCAAACAGTTTGCATTTTGTGCACAATCTCTTGGTAACTGCACCACTTACAAATTCAAGTTTAAAACAATCATCTGCTCTAACCTACATTAAATCCGAACATTTTAATTTTTCTTTCAGCTGTTCTAGACTGGAGATAACTTTACACAAATGCCACCTAGCTTATTTCCTCAATTTTTGTAACTTATTTCATATTTGAGTCTTATATCCAAGATTGTACCATAAATAGTGTGGCCAGCAGATATGGGAAAGTTGATTGTCCCCTGTACTGGTGAGGCTGCGCCTTGAGTGCTGTGTCCAGTTCTGAGCCCCTCAATTGAGGAAGGACATTTAGGAGCTTCTGAAGGGTCCAGAGAAGGGCACTGGAGCTGGTGAGGGGTCTGGAGCACAAGTGCTGTGCGGAGCAGCTGATGGAGATGGGGGTGTTCAGCCTGGAGCGAAGGAGGGTGGGGTGTGACCTCACCGCTGCCTACAACAACCTGAGAGGACTCTGTAGCCAGGTGGGGGCTGTTCCTCCAGGGAAGTAGCAACAGTGTTAGAGGACATGGCCTCAAGGTGCACAGGGGAAGATTCAGTCTGGTCCTCAGGAGGAATTTCTTCACAGAAAAGATGATGGAGCATTGTAGAGGACCGGATGATGGAGTCACCATCCCTGGAGGTGTTCAAGAAACAGAACGTGGCCATGGTCTAGTTGACAATGTGGTATTCAAAGGTTGAAGTCAATGATCTTGGAGGTCTTTTCCAACCTAAATTACTCTGATTCAATGAATAGAAAAATTCATCCTGTAATATTAGTGAATATGCAGACAATTTTATGACTCTGAATGATGAAAAAAGAAATGGTGCATTTAAAGTATATTTACCTTTTTAGAGGAAATGAACCAGTAAACAAAGATTCCTAACCTTTGCTTGGTAGCTAAATGCAGTTTTATCCCATTTCTAATGTTAGTGCTTTCTAAGGAAAAAATTGAGAGGAGTTATTTAGAAAGCCTCATTAGAAGTGATTTATGTAACAACCCACAAACATATAAATACCTTACCTGTAAGTGTTAGCTTTCCAGACTGTTAGCTAAAAACATGTGCTTGGATGCAACGTAAGCATTTTTAAAAAGGCTTCATCTTTAAATGCATTATTTACATAAATGGAGCCCAACTTATAAAACAATGACCTCTAGTTCATGAGTTTTGGGCATTTTCTGTAGATAGTAAGTCAAATGCCTAATGTCTGAACGTCATATGCATTCTTCAGAAAGTATTCCTATTTAGAGAATGTAGGACAAAAATACTCCCTCATTGTTGGGAAGCTATTTTAAACACACTGAAGAGATTCTAACACAAGTGTCCTATCAGAAGTCTTTGAAGAATCACTAAAAGGTATCAATAAATCAATCTGTACCATCAATAAATGGGATGGAAACTAATCAATAAAATCTGATTTCTAATATTAGCTATAGAATTTAAATAATGAGATAGTTTTGTCTTTATGTAAAGTTATACACTAGGTAATTGGAGAACAAGAATAATTTGTGCCTTTCCATCACAACCTTAAATATGAATCCTTCATATATAATCTATCTCTACATAAGCATGTATATGTTTTGGGTATGTGTACATATACTCCATCAGTTCTCAATGTACTCTGTTTAATGATTTTCACCTCCATAAGTGGTCATAAAAGCAAAAGTATCAGGAGATTGTATTTCAGGAGCAATATTGCCTTTATCCCTGTGGCAGCCTCTGAATGCTGGATCTGGCTTTTACATGGCTTGCTCACTCTTCAGGAGTGCTAGGATGAGGCTCAGTGACATTCTAAGTACTCCAGGGACTGAAAATTATTTGAAGCCCATTGCAGCACTGCTTCCCCCAGTGCTTTACAAACTAACCAGTAGTTCTGAATAGAGGTCATAGTGAGTTGCCTCTCTCACATAACTGCAAAGCCAGGTCCAAATCTTCACTGACAGAAAGTTCAAACTTGCTTCCAGCTGAACCATTCTATGAAGGTTCATCTGTTGAAGTCAACATTTCTATCTTTCTGTAGTGTATTTACAGTATTTTGTTATTACTAATGCAAATTAAATACCTGAATCCTATACTGGAAAATTGTCAGTTACATGAAAATGTAGGCATTTTGCAGTGCAGTAATAATTCAAAAAGTATATATTTTCAGCATCTGGATATTTTCTAAAGATTTCAAATATAGTATTTAAATTTCAAGTTTCAGGTTGACAAGCTAGAGCATAAGCAGAAGGAGCAGATACTCCTTCAATCTACTCCTTAGTATGTACTTTTTAGCTATTGTTTTTCTATTTGAGAGACATCAAACATTAAATGGAACATTCACATTTCTAAAATACCTGATAATTAAAATACAACATAACAGAAATCTAAGGCAGACTCCTTCTCAGGTATTATCAGCATAATTTTTTGGATATTCAAGGCAAGTGAGATCTGCTCCATACTGTACGATCATATCCTCATTTTTATTAATTTTATGGAAGAAATTCTTTGCTGCAAGGGTGGTAGGCCCTGGCACAGGTTTCCCAGAGAAAATGTGGATGCTCCATCTCTGGAACTGTTCAAAGCCAGGTTGGATGGGGCTCTGACCAACCTGGTCTAGTGGAAGATGTTCCTATCCATGGCAGTGGGATTTGAAATAAATGATCCTTAAAGTCTCTTCCAACTCAAACCATTCTATGATTCTAAGTAGAGTATATGAGTAGTGAGGAAGAATAAAGATGACAAAGGATAAATTAAACTAAGGGCTAAAAATCAAACTGTAAGAGTTGATTAACTGGAGCATCATTGAAAGGCTGTCTCAATAGAGATGAACTATATTTTTCCGGTGGTGTTGAGTGGAGGGCCTGAGGCTTTGGCTTTGCCTAGTCAAGCAAAGTAGAGAAGATAATGATGGGGAGAAATCACTGAAGATTAGAAAAAGATGAACAATTAAAATAATATTATGAAAAAAATTATTGATTGACTGGGAGGAAGGAACAACCAGAAAGAAAAAAGGAGAAGTAAGTATCTGAGAGTAGAAATACATTAAAAAGAGAATGGAGGAAATCTGAAAAACCTCAGAAGAAAAGCTGTTATACATCTTCACATATAACAGAAGTCACCACTAAAAAGTGAAAAATATGTTGTATAGGCAAAACTGCCTGTAATACTATATTGGAATGAGAATAATTTAAATATAGAGAGCCATAGAAATGATCTGCATGTGTGAGAAAACTACTCTTGCCCGAAGAAGCATTTAGATCTAAGAGAGTAAGAGGAAATAATGAAATACAGGCAGCAGAAAGAGGAAGTCACCTAATGACTAAGAGCAATAAGCGAATTCTATATAATGGTCCATTTGCCATCTGGACTGACACCAGGAAAAGTGAGCACTGAATAGCGCAAACTTAGGCAAATTGGAGGAGGACATTTTCTTTGAGATGAAAAAAAAAAAAAAGGTAAGAATCTAAACAATCATTCTGAGGAGGTTCCTTTTATTGAATAAATTAAGAAAAATCACAGTAATGTGGAATGAGAAAAGCAGTACAGATATGGAAGTAGATATCAGTCAGTGTGGAGTCATGTTCACAACTGAGAAAACTGTTAGGTTGCAAAGGACAAATAAATCTTTTCAATGTTCTTCAGAAAACACTTGGAGGGAAGAATAGCCAGGCGGGTTCAAGAAAAGAATTATTGATATGGAAATGGAGCAGTGGCCACAAAACATACATAAAAACACACATCAAAATGGGGAAGAAAAAGGAATTACACAGAATTTGCAATGCTTAGTTGTGCCTTGGGAGTATCTGATGATATTTGCAACTTTTGTAGCAGACCAAGACAGCCCTGGTAAGGAGATGAATACATGAATGGATTTAGCTTGCACAAGAGGCTGCAGAATCCCTGAGACAGTATCTGGAGATGCCACAATAAAGTATTGCTGTTTGCTAAGTACCAGTATGTCACAGTTCAAAAGTGCAACGCCTTCCTGTATACCTTTGTTTTTAGTACAGAGCATTAAAGAGAATTGTGGTTCTGTCCGAAAGGTTTCCATGGCTTGTCACTCAACTCTAGCACAAGGCAGATGTCTGCAAAACCATCGTCTCCTTCAGCAAAGCTTGTGAGGGGTCTGGAGAGTAAGTCATACGAAGCATGGCTGAGGGAGCTGGGGGTGTTTAGCCAGGAGAAAAGGAGTCTCAGGAGTGCCCTTACTGCTCTCTACAACTACCTGAAAGGAGGCTGTAGCCAGGTCAGGGTCAGGCTCTTCTCACAGACAACCAGAGATAGGACAAGAGGAAATGGCCTCAAGCTGTGCGAGAGCAGGTTCAGTTGGACAACAGGAAGAATTTCTTCACAGAAAGGGTTGTCAAGTACTGGAACAGGCTGCCCAGAGGGGTGGTGGAATCACCATCCCTGGAGGTATATGGCCCTTTTGGACATGATTTACTGGTGGTTGGTTGGACTCAAAGATCCAAGAGGTCTTTTCCCACCTAAACAATTCCATGATTCTTCCACGTGTGCTATGGAACAGCCTGAAATCAGCCAGCGGCAGGATGGGTAGGACATCATGCAGAGAGCAGGGAGCAGCATGCCTTTGGCACAGTCAAGGGCATATACACTGCTAGAGAATAATGTTCAGCTCACTGGAGGCCTGGAAAAAGCAGATTGCCCAGGGGCTGGGAGAATTCACACTACCTTTCAGTAGGTGAGCTGATGGCTGTAAATAAGCATTTAATTTTTATTATGGTAAATAAATGCTCTGGGCAGTTCCTAAAGCTTTGGGAGTCTCATTACTGTCTTCTCTCAGGTAAATTCTTGCAAACAATATTATACACAATGCTTATGAAAGTGTGTATATCAGCAAGTGAAAATTCTAAATAAGAAGCCTGAATATTTTTCACCAAAAGCATATGTGTGTAGAAATAAAAGCACTCTCCTGGGACACAGCCTACTGTGGTTTCTTAGCATTCTGACATGTACCTTTGAAGGCCATGAATGCCAATGGAGTCTTGAAGTACTGAAAAATTAAAACAGATGTTATGGGGAAAGTTGAAAGTCAACAGACAACCTCAATATATGATAGATATGGAAAAAGCCACTTCTGGTAATTGGCATATGCTTAAATGTAATTAGAACTGGATGACAATTTACTGAGAGAAAGTATTGTGTCAGAAGTAAACAAATAAGATTGTGCAGAGGGAAGAATGTTGAACATTGGTGATATGGGCATGGGTATAGGTGAGGCACTTTGGAAAGAAGGAATCTGTGTTTAAGAATTTCCCATGGCAAACTCAATCAGTGAATTTAAATGCTGTCCTCATCCTAACACCCCTGGCTGGCTCCTGTGGCAGAATTTGTTAAGAAGGAAATATATTCATAGGTGTAGCTTTGATTTAGCTAGCATACTTTTTAAGCTCATTAAATCATTAAACAACATCAGTACCTGGATGTGTAAGAGTAGCATCTTTGCTATTACAGTGAGAGAAAAAAACTCAACTGAATTCACATATCCAGAAAACTAAATGCACCTTAAATATTTTTGTGTGCATCAAAACAACTTACGTTCACAATTCCTACAGGTAGATATTTATGTTTTAAGGATTACATATTTAGAATTGTGCTAATTTTAAAAAACAAACAAACCCATTAAAAAAAAATTACAAAACTCCTTCAACTCTTAGAAGTTGAACATTAGTCTTCTGAGAGTAATAGGTATGTAAATAATAATTTTATTGAAAAGTTTGTAGGGAAATTTAAAAATTTAAAATTTAAAAATATGTGTAAATATGTGTATCTATATGTGTATCTATATGTGTAAAAATGTGTATCTATACCTGCATAATCACTTATTTGATGAATGAACTTGATCCATGCTGTATCTATTGGTATTTTTCATTATATTTAATTTTAATTCATTTATTCATAGTTTTAACCTTTGTAAGAACATCAGTTATTTAAATGAGTTGAAGGTAAACCCCATCAACAAAACTGCAGGGTTTAATGTTGAAGATAACTGACATGCATGAAGTCATTGTATTAAAATATTGTTTTTCCTATTGTTTAGCACAGATGGTGCTGGTAATTAATATTGTGCTATTTTTTCATCAGGGGATTCCCTGATTACAAAAGTCAAGCAGTATGTAATAAACTGCTACATTACACTGTATGAATAAATGATTTATGATTTATGTATTTATTAATGAAAATTTCATTATCCAAGACACAAATTATGCAATGTTTTAAAGCATCTCAAGATACATAGTGTGAAAAATCATGTATTTTTATAAAATCCATAATTCATGAAATACATTAGAATATTAAAAAAACCCATTTACTTCTGTCCTCTCTAAAGGCTTTATCTAAGTTCTGATGATCACAAACAAGCTCATTAGAAAATTCGCGTCAGCAATCTAAATATCTTTGGGGATATTCTGATACTTCATGGAGAGGGGATTTTAAGTACAGTTAGGAATAAATTCTTCTGTCTTTACTGTATGAAGGTAAACATTATTCTCTGCATAGTTTTTGGTTCAGTGTTTGTTTAAATGGGACTTTACTTTATATGGGACCTTATATCACAACACTTATTGAAATCAAAGCATATATTTTGCTATATATAATTAACTATATGTGGGCTTAATATTTCTGAGTCTGTAAGGTTTTCAGCCTGTCAGTGATTGATTTTCTTTTCTTGGGATGATTTTTTAAAAGAATGTTTATTCAAGGACAATTTATGAAATAACTTTTCTCTTTTCATAACATTTTTCAGTTTTTCACAACAACCCCTGTCCTAAGTGTTGTTTCTGTTACTTAACCAATGGGGAGAGATGTCCATTCTTTGGACCAATAATATACCTTTTTAATGCAACATGTTATAAAAAGGCTGGATGAATCGTAAATAAAGCCTTCTGATTTTTCTTCTAACTAGAAGTAAAGCCAAGCTCTTTATTTTGTGTCCAACAATGACAATTATTAACTAATTTCTGAATAGGACTATAGAAACATGTTTAAATACAACCACTTAAAGTGGTACTATGTTTCCTTGGTGGCCTTTAAATTTTAGGGCACTTTGTACTATCACGAAAATGTTTAAGCATAGTATGAGCACCTGCCAAGAAAACCCAGTTGTCCTATGGTAGGGTCCTATTTCACAAATCTCCAAGCTGTAGGATGTGAATCTCTTCCTCCTGATGCAGACAACTGCTTTAGCATACACACTCTGTTCCCAAACTACTCACCAAGTGGTAAGAGCAGCACAATTATTCCAGGCTACATCTCAAACAGGCACACTCTTAATCAATCCACTGCAAATGCAGATTCAGATGCTTGAAGCCTGTCCTCCAAGGTGCATGAGATATGCTTCACTTACCCACACAAGGGAATTAGTAATCATAAGTACTATAAAGTGAGCTTTTTTACTGGTTCTGCACATATTCCACTGAGAAGTGAATTTTTATCAGCTGCCTGTAACCTTTTGTCCACATGCCTTTCTGTTGTATGTCCAACAGACTGGATTTCATTTCATTCACCTGTAGTTCAGGGCAGAATTTTGAAGCAAAAGATCTAGATAGTCAACATGACTTTTGAATAGGGCAGAAAATGGAATCAAAAGGTTCATGTCAAATAAAAGAATACTTTTGCCTTCTGAGTCAAGTTACCTCCGTCCTAAGCAACAGCAAATATCTAGTACATGATACTACAGACTTCAGAATTTGTATTTCTTAAAAGAGATTTTTTTCCCCAAGAAGAATACTAACTACATCTACTGCAAAAAAAGGGTAATATCTCATATTTGATGGATTATGAACATATTCACTCAAAATGCACATTTCAGAAGTATACTGTATGTAGTATCTACCTCTAGTTTTATCTGTTATTAATATACTTCTTGGAGATATGTGAAAATGGCTATAAAACCATTTAATACCATAATTAATAACTGCAGTTGATGATTTATGGTAATCAAATAGATAATTTGAATTTACACTTATGCTCTACTACTTGCTGTCACCTTTAAAGTAGACATCTATTTTAAAAATCAATACCTTTTAGCTGCTGCAACTTTTATAATAACTTTCAAGTAAATCAAGAAATGCAAGATATAATTTACATTTCCGTCAGGTGTTCTGCAGATTTGTCCCCAGGTTTCTCTTTTGGTATGCATAACTAACGGGGAGGACAAAATTATGTAATTATAATCTAATTTGTAAGTAAACACATGTTCAGTTTAGAAATGTGAAATTATTTTCCCTTTCAAAATGCTAATATCTGCCATACATGACATTTTACAATCTACAAATTTATTATCACTTCATGGTGTTTGAAGAATCTCTGGTTTTGTTCCCACACAAAATGCACATACATTTGTGTGAGTTCTTTAAAGTTTCCTGATTTATTAGGTTATTATAGCATGAATCAGTGCAATAGAATGCAGAGCATGCATGTACACCATAAACTTTGGGGGGAGAAAAGCAGTATCTTAAAACAGACTGGTAACTGTATAGGCATTTGTGTTTTGCTGCATGGAAACAGGTTTTTAAAAGAAACCTTGTCACAAAGTAATTAGTCCAGTTTGTTAACTTTTTTAACGGAAAGATGTTCCAAGTGTAATAGTAGCTCCACTTGTAAACTATCTCAGAATTCTCTGCTCTCTATTAAGTATTACCGTAATGTAAATTACTGCATTTTTCAGATTTGCAGCAGAAAAATTTAAGAGCTAGTAATTCTCACAAATAAAGCAATAATAAGGCTCACAGTGATCACTGAGACTCCTCCTAAAATGGAAAATGAGTTGCTTAGGATTTCAGCTTTCCATGGGATTTTTCTTTATTGTTTTCTGCATGAAAATATTTAATGAATATGGGAAGCAAATGTGCAAATATCCAGCTTTTAGCTAGTAGAGTAATCTTAATTTTGAATTTACATTTCACAGATGCAGTGTTGACGAGCTGCATGAAAAATATTAGTCCAAATCATAGAGGATTTGTTCTTAAATGATGCTACCAGGTCCTTAATGTATCCGCATATGAAGGAATATTTATTTTCTGTGAAGAAGTTTAAAATGTATAACCCAAATTTTTCTACTATGTTATTTTGTTTTTTATGAGCTTCTGCTTTGACGAGGCAAACAGTCTCCTGGCTTGCACTAGAAACAATGTGCCCAGCAGGACTAGGGCAAGGATCATCCCCCTTTATCAGCACTGGAGAGGCCACAGCTTGAATCCTGTGCTCAGTTTGGGGCTCCTCAATACAAGAGACACTGAGGTGCTGGAGCATGTCCAGAGAAGGGCAACAAAGCTGGGGAAGGGTCTGCAGCACAAGACCTGTGAGGAGCAGCTGAGGGAGCTGGGGTGTTTGTTTACCTGGGGTGTTTAGCTTGTAGGAAAGGAAGTTGATTCTTTGTCATTCTCTGCTCCATGAAAAGAAGTTGTAAGAGTGGGTCTCTTCTCCCAGGTGAAATGGGATAGGATGAGAGGAAATTGTCTCAAATTGCGATGGGGCAGTTTGGTTATTGGGAGAAGTTAATTCACAGAAAGGGTTGTCAAGCATTGGAACAGGCTGCCCAAGAACATGTGGAGTCACCATTAATGAAGTTCTTTAAAGGACATGTAGATGTGGTGCTTAGAGATGTGCTTTAGTGGTGGATTTGTCGGTGCTGGTTTAGTGATTGGACTTGAAGATCATACAGCTCTTTTCCAACCTAAAGGATTCTATGATTCTAATTGCTTTAATTCTGAGTTGTTTATATGTCTCTCATTTAAATCTATCTAGTCTTGATGTAAGTTGCTGGGTATTTTTGAGTCCTGCCACTTCAGTCTTTCCTCATGAAAAACTCACAAAATATATGCTTTTCCTGGCCACAATTTTAAGCCCATCAGAATAACAACTCAATATTCAATAGGAGTGCAGCGTATCGCCTCAGTTCCTGGGAATTGTTCTAAACTTACAGATTCCTCGACCTTATTGCAACAGATTTCATGACTGTGATCACCAGAAAATTTACAACATTGGATCTATTTGACCAACATCAAATCACTGATCCAACCTGTAATAATTTATAAGTGCAACACATGTAAGCAAATGTGTTTGTGAAAATGAAAATTAGATACCTGTATTTTTTAAAGACTGCTCTGAATTGTTTTGAAATTTATTTATGATGGGTTATTTTTTATGTATGCAAGATAATGTGACATAAATGTAGGAAATCATACCATTGAAGAATATACTTAATGAAATCTTCATTGTTACAAGAAGATACCATAGAATATCCGGTTTAGTTAAGCATATGTACACTTCATAATGTAGGTGGTCTCTATCTGGAAAATACATGATAAGAAATACAATTCAAATAAATTAAAAGTTAATATTTTAGCTAGGACCAAGAAGAAACCTAGAGCTAAAGGTAAATGACTTTTCATACTTAGGGGAATAATATTTTTGCAATATTATTATCCTTGGAATTACACCATTAAAACTTACTGCATTATATTAGAATTTTCTTTATGTTTCTTTCTGCCAAGTATTATACCTCAGGATCAATAAGTAGATAATAAACTTCATTTCTTACATTGAACAATTACAAATGTGATCTATGGCAGCTGAAATGTGGTACTAGAATGAAGTAACATTCTATATCCATGTAAGTGGCCTCCTTACAGAGAAAAAAACAGCACTGGAATCAATGGACATTTCTGCTCCAAAGAAAGCAATGAGAATGAAACAAGAACAATGATTCAGACTGATTTCCTACCTTGCTGTCCACAGCTCTCATTCCTTCATTTTACTGGTAAATTGCAGATATTTACTATTCTTTTCAAAGTATCTACAAATATACACTCTGACCATATTTTAATCTGTGCACTGAACTTTTTCCCCAATGCTGCAGTGTTTGACAGTAGTGGGAGCTGTGCGTGAGGATCTAGGATAGCATATGGCCTGAGGTCCAGCTGGATGTCTGAGCATGTCATTCCAGACACAGGTTTGGATTGCTCAGTAATTAGCAACTGACTGTTTAATATTGTTAACTCATTTATTTCTTTGCAATTCATGTCCCGCTTTTCAAAATTCTAAAAGCACAAATTGTGCATGTGCCAGCAAAAAAATAATAGTAATGAGCTCATTTCCATACCACTGGACCCATTTTCATGCTGACTGATGGTGATTTCCAAAACTGAGCTTTGCTGGCAAACAGGGTTCTGCTAGCATTGTCCTTCCAAATGCCTAGAGGAAATAATCCCAGGTTTCAAATGGAAAAATAAAAAATATGCTCAGTTCTGTCTAGGTTTTAGCTTTACTTTTGTTATGAGCTGCAATAGCCCATGGTAAATTTAGCTTTGGAAATAATAATTTTTTCTTTGTTAACAATTTCAGGTAATTGTGTTCCTGTTCATTAGATGCCACAGATTCAGACAGTTGAGCTCTCCTTGCTCTATCTCACTGAGGCAAAGAGACTTACTGCGATTTGTCAAATGCTGGCAACTCTACGGCTCTGCCTTTTCTATTACCAGCCTGCAATCTGCCTTGGAACAGATCTGCAGTGGCAAGTTTTTCCTCCAGTGATTTGTGCTTCATCGTTGAGGTGTATCTGTAGTCATGCAACAGAACAGTTGTGCAGATGTGGCACCAAGAGGGAAATATTCAGTGCCCTGTTCTTGTGATTCACTTGAGCACAAAACCCACTTACTCCAAGAAGGACCATCTTTTGCCATAGGCTGGAAACCCTCATCTGTTATTTCTGCAGTTGTTGTTTTAGTGCCTGCATCCTTCTAGTTTTGGAGTGGTTGCTCTCTTTTTCATTTACCAAAGGCCACCTTCCGTTTTCAAGTCGTATCATCAAGTATTGTTTTGGAAAATCTATGTGAATGCAGTGGGGGTTTGTGCCACTCCATTTGTACATCACTGGCCAGTGAATGTTACAAAATATTCTTTCTGATTTGGGCTTACTCCACTCCCGTTTCTGAGTCAAACTGCCCCAGGGCTAGAGAGAATGGCTGAATCTGATTCTGATTCCAATCAGCTCTCAACAAATAACAAACAATCAAGGTGAGTCCATAAAGCACACACTGGCAATCCTGCTTCCAGGAAATGTTCTCTTTTTTCTTCTGTCAGCAACTTCAGCTTATGAGCTTTTCTTGCAAATATTCCTTTGATAATACGTTATGCTGGGAAAAGTTTTGATTTCTTTTATTTTTTTCTGGCTTTTTTTTTAATACAATGGTAAAAAATTTGTACCTAAACCATAATTTCTGTTCTTGAAAACTCTATCTTATAATTTTTTCTAATACATAAAACCACTTTTTAGCTCTGTGCCAGGATTTGGAAAAAAAAAAAAAAAAAAAAAAAAAAAAATTGATTGTACCCTGCAAATAAATTCAGTGCTTTACCATGCTATTTAAGAGACTGTCTGGCATTCGCTGAAATTTTTATATAGTCCATTCACTTTGGTTTCATTGAACTGAATTTAGTCTATTCACTCTGGTTTCATAGAACTCATTTCAGAATTATACTTGCTTTAGTTTTCTTCACAGGTCATGAGGAAAACAAATGAGAGAGAGTAAGGAAGGGGCGAAAGCTCCCTGGATCTATTACTGAGAATTTAATGGATATTTTGTTGACCATATTGCAGTACATGGGAAAATTTTGTATTTTCTTAAACCTAAACACTCATCTAAGACCTAAACACCTAAAACCAAGAATGTGAGATAATATCTGTCAAGTTATTTATTTACTATTGCTGGTAATAGTTCATCATGGAGGTTAGTGTTGGAGTGAAGGGTACATTTTTGAGCAGGATATAAAACGAAAATGCAAATCTATTCTTATTAAAATGAAGTGAGACATCTATCTAGCTGGACTTCTCTGAATCTATTTATTTTCTCATAACTCCCTATTAAGTTCTTACTGCTACATATCTACAGCAGGAGATTACATGTGCAGGTAATCTCACTGATCATCTCTTAAGCCAGAGATCATTTGAGGACCCTTATCAAGGCTTCTTTCCAAAGAGAAGTTCCCATTGCATCTACCCGTTTATTCCTATGGGAGGGTAGTTTTCTTGGTTAGTTGTTCAGACTGAGTTATGATTTTGTGTTGTTCTTTACTTAGATTATTATTATAATAACAAGATGCCATAGGTTCTTAATGGAACCTATACAAGGATTCTTATGGACAAATCAAATACTCTGTGCTTGCCGACAGTATTTTGTCTCTTTGATTCCTAAGCTGCACATCACAACTGATTTCTTAGGTGTCCTTACTAAAGTTAACACAATGGGCACCTAATAACCTAGCTGCACTCAAGGCCACACTTCCATCATAATGAGGACTTTGGGTTTTCTTTCATGTATTCAGGAAGGTGAAAGTGGGTAGGCACAACAGATTCCCAAAGATTCTAAATATCAGTCAGTCTTTACATTGTAGATGGTGCATGCCTGCCAGAACAAACAATAAAACCTTTATATTCTGAATGCAGCCTGGAAAATCCCTCTGCATCTCTGGCATTCCGTAGGATTCTGATTCATCTCTTGACTGTGGCTGATAGGTGTTGAAATCTGTTGCTTATGCTGTCCTTCCTGCCAGGTAGCTCAATATACAGGAGGCAAGCATCGAGGAACTGGAAAAGGTTCCCAGCTTCCTTTGTATGGGTTTCACTGCAAAACTCTCTTAAGATGACCAGCACATTAAATAGATTTCATATAACTGAACAAACCTAGAGACCCTAAATTAAACAGAGTATTATTTTTAGAGGAGCAAGGAAATTTCTCTAAGTAAAATTTACAAATCAATTGGCAGTTCATTTACAGTTGCTTTCCAGTTATAAATTTGAGGATAGATTAATGCTAGGCAATGCCATGCATGGATAAATTGCAGTCATTTGATTTGCACTGAATCTAGGCTTCTAAATGAGAGTACATTTCTGCTGAGCACTGATGTCTTTTTTTTATTTGTCTACATGTTGATCTTCTAAAAGGCTGAATCAATACAAAGATTGATAACAAGGAGCTTGAGAAATTTATATTTATCATCTGTAACAAATGCTGAAATATGCTGAATAAATGGCAGATTGCTGTGTTCTACAAATCCCCTTTTTCCTCATTGCTGTGGCTGTTGCCGTTTTTTTCAGGTGCCAAAAACTATTCCAGAAAATCCTTCAAAGTATTAGTACAGAAATTTTGGTTCCTAAATCAGTATGGAAATTTGTAGTTTCTTAAATAATTATTAGAGAATGCTATTATGTACAATAGGATGATAATGAAAAGGTGGAATATAAATACATATAATGAATATAAAAGACATATATTTTAATTAATATTTACATTTTTACCTATAGCTAAAATAAGTTTAGCACGTTTGAATTTTTTTTGTGTGGTATAATGATGCCAGTGCTGTAAGTTTGCAGTATAAATTATTAGAAGAAACTTTCTGATATAAATAATCAACATTGACTGTTGTATAAGCTGAATTAAACACGATTTTACTACTTAAATTGTGCTGAAATGCAGGGGTAACTAAAGGCAATACCGATTTTGTGATTGACTTGAAAATAGCCGGGATTTCACTGTAAGATATCAGGAAGTTCTGTGATATTATGCAGTACACATACATAATCTTGTACTATTTTTTTCTCCCAAATTAGGTTGGAAATTGTTATTTTTAACAAAATAATACACAACTGGAAATGCATATATCCAGCAATTTTGAATACTGGCTATTAATTTATTATTCACTTATTGATGCTACAGATAAATGCAGAAAGAACACAGAAATTTTGTTCTTTAGAGATTTTATTTATGTGCTAAGTATACAATTTCAGAGATGTTTAAAAATTTTGATTATTTAAAATATGGTTTTAACTATTTCTCTTAGCAGCTTATAGAGTTGAATGTAAACATAACAATCTTTCTCTATCAAGCATTTTCAAACATTTTGATTTTCCCAAAATTGGAATGTTAAAATCCTCAAGTTCACTGGTGCTTTAAGACTGTCAATCATTGTGAAGCAAACAGAAAACCCTCTTTGTTCTCTTTCTGCTATATAAAAACATATCCTAATGTGATCACTAGTCATTCTTGTATGGTTTTTTTAATTCCCTGAGAATTCAAACTAGAACAGTGGCATTTTCTTTCCTTACTAGTGACATAAAATTCTTTACGAGTGCTAATTTTGTAGGGTAAGATGGCCCAACCATGTATTAAGCTCATTGTTTTGTATCTGAAACAGATGTTGCCAGAAATATCATTGTTTTGCTGTATGTCTCTTTTTTCCCTCTCTGATGTGTGCCTGTGAGTACCTCTTTTTTTTTATTTCTTTCCCATGTATTTTTCAAATGAAAGACATCTAATAATAACGAAGATTTCTTAACAGCTAAATCTCCATTTGCAGTCAGTGTAGCAACTTTTCCCCCTCTGTTAACTGTGAGTGTCAACATTTCCCTCTACAGCAGCATAAATTGATGATTTCTAGCATATGGGCATGGAATGCCAGATACATTGTGGCTTAGCTGAGGCATTAAAGAAATCTCTGTGTTGCCGAATGCTGCTGCTTCCTAGGGTCAAGGAAATGAAGGATGTGAATTTAGTATTAGAGAAATAAAAGGAGAAGAATATTTGGATTTTCATAATATTTCAATTAAAAAGAAAAAAGAAAGAGAGAGAGAGAGAGAAGAGGCAAAGTCCTAGCTTGCCACTAGCCCTTGTTGTTCCACACGCAGTGCCAGGCTGGTATGGAGTACAGCTGAGCCCTTTTAAAATGTAAGTACAATCCTCAAGAGCTGCATTGAAATAACAAAACACATCACACGTCATAAATTAGTGGAAACAGAATCTCTAAATGTAGAAAGGACCATAAGAAATGCAACCTAACTTTGTGAAAGGTAGAAAAAGATGAACTGTATTTTTAGGCTCGTGTGTTGTCACTTTAAAAACCCTTCATACTGGACAAAGTCTAAATGTGCCCTACCAAGTTTGGCTGATGCAACTGTACTAAATAGGAGCCTACGACACAGAGTACATTGTTTAAAGACTACTTCAGGATGGTTTAGGGAGAGGATGATATAATCTAAATATGTGATAAAAAGAGATTACGGGTACATATAATATTCCACACTGGCAGGCATTCCTATCATGTCATATCAAAGTCTAGCAAAATGTTGAAAGTTAGAAATGTTATCTAGCATTAGCAGGCATTTAAGGAACGTCTCTTGAATATTTCTAGCATAAAAAAGTATTTCATGTGATGTAAATGAATGGTAATTTTCTGACTTTAAAAGAGAACTGTGCCAGTATATTTCAGCATTCTGGACCCAATTCTGCAAACATGGAGATGCTTTCAATTTGCTCTGCCTGCCTTCCCGCCTTAGATGGCTGCGATTGCAGCGAAATTAATCCATTTAAAAATCTGCGGCTTAAACTTAAGGATTTTCAGTTTTTTCCCCCTCTCTTTTTTTTCTTAGAATATCAATAAGTTCCAATTGAAGAGCGGATTCTTTTGCAATTCAGGCATGTGCCGGCGATAACGGGCGAGTTGGCATGAAGAGAGGCAGAGATGGATTAATTATGCAGAGAACATGGAAATTCTGCTTATCATCGGCTAGCAAAGGAGCCCAGCTCACATAATCAGCAAACGAAGGGAGAGAAAAAAATAACAATGCAATGGCACCTTCCAGCCCATCATCAGGATTTTTTCTACCCCCTTGTAATTAAAAAATAACATACACTTATAGCCCTATCTCCTGTGCAGGCAAGGAGTGGATGTCCACAAAATAATTGCAGCGGGATATTAGAGCTGGGAACAAGGGCTGTCCATTCCTAGTATCCCTTACTCTCTCCCTCCCTCTTTTCTGGCCTCTCCTAGGCACTTTCCTTCTGTCTGCATTCAGAATCAGATGAATGTCTCAGGTGACATCCTATCTCAGTGTCCATAAGTCCCAAATCTCACCCTTATCAAGATTCAAGCAAACATATATATGATAAATATTTGGAGTGCTGAAGAAGTGGGGAATATATCCTGATCACCTATGAGCTATCTGCAGAAAATCACTTTGATAAAAACCTTTCCAAATAGTCTTTCTGAGTTACAAAATAGACTGATTAAGAGGATTTTTTTTTGTTGCTGTTGCTATTTCCCTTTTTCTCAAGGAAGCTCATGCTACCTGTAAAGTTGGGGGTTTTTTTGTTGTTGTTGTTTTTGTTTGTTTGTTTGTTTTTGTCTCATGCTTTTTTAAACACAAGGTAAAAAATAAAACAAAAGATTTATTGTTCAGATAAAATTATGGTTGCTTAACAAGGTTCAGTAGCAATATATATGAGGAGACTGATATAATAAAAAGGAAGATGTCTGTTTCTTGTAAAAAACCCAGACTAATTCTATATTTATTATTGTTCATTTTACTAATGATATATCTCATGCAAATTAAGGTGCAGACAGTATATTTTACAATTTTTCTCCATAGACAGCCGATTTTACAAATGTGTTTTGCTGCTTTTGTAACCATCTACTGTTTTGTCCATTGCTCCCTGTAAGTCATGCTCCCAGACTCCCTGAGCCCTGGTGTCCCTCCCCCCAGACCCATTGGTCAGCAACGAAGGCCAAACACAGAGAATGAAGCCCAGAATGACAAAAAAATATGCAAGTAGGAAGAGAGAGCAGTAGGCCAGGATTATAAAGCTGGCTGTCTCCGGAAATTTAATTTATTCATTGAGTTCCTCCAAAGCAGGGGACCAGTGTGGGGCGCAGTTTGCACACCAGTAAATGAGCTCCTGGGGACTTTGATGATAACTGATTCTCTACTAAGTTTGTAAAAATTTTTAATCCCAATTCAGAAACGCTGATGAAGCTGGAACAGAAAAATCTGATTCCACTGCAAAGTTATGCATGAAAAATCAGTAATAAATTTTCATCAGTATCCTTAAGAAAAGAAACGCATTTACAAAACTGGCATCTTAAAGACAAGACACTGTTCCAAACTCTGCTCTGAGGCTCCATAGTATAAATCCAGAATAAATCCACTGAGCTCATTACGTTATATAATCAAAGCAGTGCTAATGTATATGTGCACACATAGTCACACAGGATTTCAGAAAAAGGTCCAACAGGGTGAAGCTTATGCTATTTGTTTCAGCAGTACAAGACCCTGTCCAAAATCCTGCATTAAAATTACTTCAGTGTGGTTTCTTTGTTTGTTTTAAATGAAATTGGAACAGAACAGCTCTTAGACATCACAGCTCTTCCAGCACTGCAGGGGTGCAGCAGCAGTGGCATGCGCTCCAGGAAAAATCACTTCTAGCCTGAGAAATCCCCTTGTCCAATTGTTCTGCATCCCAGCCATTTATCCCAGCGCAGATGCCAGCTAGGGGCATTTAGAGTTCAGTGTTCCCACCTGGCCATTTTGTGAATAGGAAATTATCTGAGATCTTCAACCCTTCAAGCCACAACAGTACTTTGGGAGTAGATTGACTCTGGGATTCATTTCAATATCCTCATACTTGCCTCAAGTTTCATGGGAGAGTGCTCTGGTCACACTGCCTGAGTATCAGAAGGAAAAAGCTGAGACTGAGAGAATGAAGAACCACCCCATGTAGGAGAAGATTAGATTCAAGAACATCTAAGGAGCTTGAAGGTGCACAAGGCCATAGGATTTGATGAGATGCATCTCTGGGTCCTGAGGGAACTGGCAGAGAAAGCAGTTAAGCCACATACTGACAAGAAAAAGAGGAAATGTAACCCTCATTTTTAAAAAGGGAAATAAGAAAGATCTGGGGAATGGCAGGCTAGTCATTCTCACCTCAGTGTCCTGGAAGATCATAGAACAGATCCTCCTACAAAGGCACAAGGAAAACAAGGAGGTGATTGATCACTGCCAACATGGCTTCACCAAAGGAAAATTGCGCCTGGAAAATTTGATGGCCTTTATGACAGGGTTGCAGCATTAGTGAATAAGGCAAGAGTGACTGATGTCATCTACCTGTACTTGTGAAAAGTATTTTCCACTTTCCCACAAAACTGGAGACACATGGATGGACCACTCATGGATAAGAAATTGACTGGATGGTTGTGCTCAAAGGGTTGCTGTCAATAGCTTCATGTCCAAGTGGACAGACTCGCTTACAAGAAGGACTTGAGGATATTGGCTGGGGAGAAGCTCAATATGACCTGTCAATATGCACTTGCATCCCAGAATATTAACTGCATCCTGGGCTCTATCAAGAGGATTGTGGCCAGAAGGCTGAGGGAGGGGATTCTCCCCCTCTGCTCTGCATCATTGAGACCCCACTTGGAATACTGCATCCAGCTCTTGTGCCCCTATCAGGAGAAGGACATGGACCTGCATGGGCAAGTTCAGAGAAGAGCCAGGAAGATGACTTGAGGGCTGGAGCACCACTCCTATGAAGACAGGCTGAGACAGTTGGGCTTTTTCAGCCTGAAAACGAGAAGGTTCTGGAGAGATGTCAGATCAGCTTTCCAGTACCTTAAGGGGGCCTACAAGAAAGCAGGATAGGTACTGTTTACAAGGGCATGTAGTGATAGAACAAGGGGTAAGTGTTTTAAACTGAGAGGGTATATTTAGATTAGATATGAGGGAAAAACTCTTCTGTGAGGTTGGTGAGGCACTGGCTACCCAGAGAAGTTGTAGATGCCCCATCCCTAGAAGTATTCAGGACCAGGCTGGATGGAGCTCTGAGTAACCTGTTCTACTGGCAGGTGCCCCTGCCCATGGCAGGGAGGTTGGAACCATGATGATCATTAAGGTCCCTTCCAACTCAAACCATTCTAGGAATCTCTGCTAGCAGCCTTAGTGTGTTTATAGAGGAGACACAGGCAGTCTCAGCCTGATAGCAGTAGCTATTTAGTGTTGAATGGAATTTAAAAAAACAGAAAAAGAAAGGGAAAATAATAATTGAGACGATAGGTCCATAGTCACAGAAAAATATCAGAGGCAGAGTCACCAGAAAAACTAAGTACACTCTAGATTATCTATGCATATACATTAGATTGGAGCTAGTAATTAGTAGCAACATCATTGCAGAGGCAACAGCTGGTCGCCTGGCTAAGTACTGTTTGTGAGTAGAAGAAATCACAGTGAGAATCTAAACCAGCTACCCACACTGTCCTTGAGCCTATAAATAGATCTGCATAGCCAGGCGTATGTTCATGCACAGATGCAGCTACAAGTTCACTTGGTGAGTTTCATCCTTAACAGTTCCTGGTATTAAGGAGGTTTCTGTTGCTCTGCTGTGATAGAAACTTTGCATAGAGCGCATACTTCTATAATCTTTTACATTTCCTGAAAACAAGTTTCAACATCTTTCACAATAGGAGGCAGATAATAGAATTCTCAGTAACCGTAACAGTAAATGGATTTGTAATCTACCCATGATTAAAATTATTTTCATCATGAAGCAGAATTCTCATTATTGCCATTTTAATATTATCAACTATAAAGTGTCTCAGTGATTGATACTATAGACAGCAAACCCCTATATTATGGTAATTAAATCTAAAATGAATCAGCCATCCTTATATGTCTTAGTATAGCACCTGATTATTTAAAAACAATTATATTCTGGTGTCACCTAATGAGGGACACCACTTTAAGAAATACACTGGAATAAGAACTGCTCAGGATCAAAAAGTTGAGCCATAGGCAAAACAAAAAGAAAAAAAAAAAAAGAAAAATACATTGTTCCCAGTTTTAAATAAGGGGGATTTCAATTTGTGAAGACTTTAGGTCTAATCTTTTTATAAATTCTAAAACCTTTGCACAAGTCTGATAACAGATACCCAAAATGTAGGCATCTCTTTGTTCACAGTATTTGCATGAGTGTTTATTTGTACATACCTGTAAGAGAGGAAAAAAACAAAACCCTTTTTCCTTTAAACGTATTTGTTTTGTCTTTGAAAGAAACCAAGTAACTGTAAAAACAAAATTAATCTCCCCTTTTCAAAAAAAGATTGTTCCTGCCCCTCTCCAAGTTTTAGAATGATGGTTTAGTGCTGTCTTAAATTTGGACTAGCTCATGGATTACAAACTCTTCAAGACAGATGTCCACAACTGGAAATGCTAAACTTTGCAAAAATATTCTAAAAAAATAGTTGTTCACCCTTACCATATAAGATGATTTTATTGGGACATGAACTTCTCAACCAAAAGAGCATTTATACCCTTTATGCCCTTAATCTTCAGTTGTTTTCAGTGCATTTTACCACTGCCTGCTCTTACAAGTGACTTTTTTTCATTTTGGTGAAATTTTAGCACAAAAAATTCTTTAGTGCCTCTGTTCATTTGCAGATTTCACCAGGCTTGCAAAAGCACACCTGTTGTGCTGTCTGGATTTCCCTTTCTGATCATAGGCTTCTGACAAAGAGGGGGGAAAAGAAAGATTTTTATCAAACACTCTTCACCGGACAATGAATTTTCTTCACCATTTGAATGTATCTGTGGAATGCCTGAGTGATTCATTACAGCAGATTCTGAAGTATGACAATGGGCCGCAGAAATGACTGATGGTATCTTTTTCCTGATTTCATTTCCCTGATCCTCTTCATCCCTTGGCCTGTGTACCTCGATTAATTAGAAACCAGGGATTTTCACTCATCAGCTGATGGGTTTCATGCTCCACTCTGTCACAAATCTGCTGCTTGCACTATCTCTCTTACAGCTGGTGGCTGCTTTAAAAACTTTCTTTTTTCTTTTTTCTTTTTTTTCCCCCTTTTTTGAAGCAGTGCTTTGTGACTACAGGTTTAGGCCTTTTTAAGATTCAGACATATTTTTAAAAAGAGATTAAAAATTAAAGTAAAGAAGATTCAAAATCTCTGATTAAGTTAATCCCTATCCAAATGATACTTGTCCAAAAATGAACTTTTTGAAGAGATAATAATGTAAATGTTTCATAGCTCTCAGCTTTCCAAGTTCTTTTTTCAAGATATAATAATTGAAGTATTATGCAAAGGATGAAAGTATATAAATATGATTTTTGTGAAAAAGGCCCATATGCTCAGTTCACATGCATTTTAGTCCTGCCTATACTATATCGTTAAGCCAATTGCATTTCAGATTTCACTTGTATGAGGCACCTTATAATAGGATCCTGCAATAAATCATTGAACCATTATTGTTTCTGGAGGAAATATTTCATAATTGAAAATATGCTGCCCCTTAGGGTATATACCAAATTAAAGTCACATGTGATATAATCCCTAAGGAAACAAACCATAATTAAATAGTATTTAAAATGCAGAATATTTTGCAATAAAAATCCCCCTCAGAAACTTAAAATAATGTGTGAATCACAGACAACAAACATATCAATTATGTCTACCATAGAAAATGTAACCACTGCTATTTTACTTTCTTATCATTATGTATACCCTCCCAGACTATTTTCATTTAATTTCTTCATTTAATATATTGTCAGCATTAAAGCAGGGGCTTTCTTTTTCTCCCCTCTTTTTTTTTTCCTCCCCTGTGTGAGAAGGGATCAGAAGCAGCATAGTCTTTCTGGAATGTCAGACTTTATGGACTCCATGTGATACTGAAAGGGGCAATGCAGAGCCATAGACATCCATGTCTTTTGTTTCTATGGTTTTAAATAGGTAAAAAGTCTACAACATAGTTAAACTTAATTATGATACTTTGAGCCCCTGTACTATTGATTGATGGCCTAGGTATAAAAGTATACATACAATATCCCATGATGCAGCCTTTTGCCAGGCAGGAATTTGCTAAAGCAAGAATATTTTCTCTTTATTTGTTTCCTCAGTTTTCATTTTGTCTCAAAATAAATGTCTGGTGTGTAGAGTTGAATAACCATGTAGAAAATCAACATTTCTGTAGAATTAAAAATTAACTTTAAAATGTTAATTGAATTACCTTAACTCACTAATTTTTATGGTTCCTTTCTACACTAATTGTCTGTAATTTTTTGCTTAACAATAATAGAGTGCCCTTACAAAGCAGCCTCCAGAAGGCAGTCTGGTGGAGAAAAGACCTTTGTTACTCTGAAGGAATCTGCACCTTGGCAACCTGCAGCAGAGGGTCAATCATATAGTGCCCAGCTCTCCACCTGGAATGCTGTGTCCAGCTCTGAGGTCCCCAGACAGGAAGGAAATGGACCCATTGGAGCAAGTCCAGAGGAGGCCACCAAGTTGATTAGAGGGATGGATGTGATGAAAGGCTGAGAGAACTGGGATTGTTCAGCCTGAATAAGAGAAGACTTCAGGGTGACCCAATTGTAGCCTTCCAGTACCTGAAGGGAACCTACAAGAAAGAAGGAGAGGGACTTTTTACAAGGGTATGTAGATAGGTATACAGTACGAAACAGGACAAGGGGGAATTGCTTCATACTGAAAGATGGTAGGTTTAGATTAGATATGAGGAAAAAATTCTTTACTCTGAGGGTGGTGAGGCACTGGAACAGGTTGTCCAGAGAAGTTGCCCAGATACCCCATCCCAGGAACTGTTCAAGGTGAGGTTGGATGGGGCTTTGAGGAACCTGGTCCAGTAGCAGATATCTGTGCTCATGGCAGGGGGATTGATCTAGATCATCTTTAACATTTCAACCAAGGCCATTCTATGATTCAGGTATATAACTGCATTTGCTGTGTCCCAAGCACAGACATTAATGGGATGTGCTCAGCTATGACCTTCTCAGATTTTGCTTCTTCTTGTAATGCTACATTTATATGAAAAACAAACAAACAAACAAACAAAAAAACCCATGAGAAGTCTTTTGGGATTTTTTTCTTTGTTGCCATGTTGAAATTAGTTATGGTGAGGACTAAAAATATTCAAAGTAATTCAACTTTTATGGGAGAGATTCTGCAATCAGATGCTTTCAGCCTTTTGACACATTTAAAATTGCATCTTGTGTTTCATGGGAATTTGACCATAGACACCTCCTGCTTTTTCATGAGAAAAAAAAAAGTTATTTTGATTAGTCTTGAAATCAATTATAACCTGTTGTAACTAATCATCCATGTTAGTCCTTTTTCTTCTCTATTTTGTGGTCTCATTTATGCACAACTCCCAGTCAGTCCGTTCAGACTGCTAAAACCATTTGTCTGAGTCATTATTCTGAATGTCTTTAGTAGACCCTTCTGCTTGACCATGTCCAGATCAAGCTTAGAGTTCTTCCCTTGATTAGCTTATTCTTCACAGCTTTTCCACAAACACCAGCTGCTGCCACAGATGTCAGCCTTCTCTGCTGCTGGTGCTGGTGGGAGAGTTGCCTCCAGGACCCACCCCTCAGGCACCTTCATGTGGTGCAGCCACTAATAGCACCTTTCTCAGTCCTCAGTGATCAATTCCACAAAGTGTTTTCATGTCTAATTCAACTTGATAATTCTCCACATTCACTGAGATCTTCAAACTTTATCTGCTCTCTAAACCCAAGATGGAAATGGAATAATGAATTGATTCCATTTTGAATTATTCCATTGAGAATATGGATTTTCCTTGTATTTAAAGTGTTAATATGTGCAATAAATAGAAGTGCTAACTGGTCTGGACAAGCTGAATCGATGGGCTGAGGCCAACTCTGTGAGGTCCAATAAAGCAAAGTGCTGAATCCTGCACTTTGGCTACAACAGTCCCCTGCAGTGCCACAGGCTGGGGACAGAGTGGCTGGAAACTGCGTGGCAGAAAAAGTCCTGGGGATGCTGGTTGACGGTGGCTGAACATCAGCCACTGTGTGCCCGGGTGGCCAAGAAGGCCAGTGGATCCTGGCCTGGATCAGCCGTGGTGTGGCCAGCAGGAGCAGGGCAGGGATTGTCCCCCAGCACTGGGCACTGGTGAGGCCACACCTCACGTGCTGTGTCCAGTTCTGGGCCCCTCAGTTCAGGAAGGACATTGAGGTGCTGGAGGGGGTCCAGAGAAGGGCTACAGAGATGGGGAAGAGTACAGAGAATAAATCATATGAGATGCAGCCGAGACAGCTGGGCTTGTTAATCCTGGAGAAAAGGTGGCTCAGGGGTGACCTGTATCATTCCCCACAGCTCCCTGAAAGGAGGGTGGAGCCATGTGGGGATTGGCCTCTTCTCCCAGGCAACAAGGGGCAGGACAAGCAGACATTGCCTCAAATTCTGCCGGGTTCAGGTTATATATCCTGTAAAACTTTCACTGAGAGAGTGCCCAGGCAGTAGAATGGACTACAATGGGATCTGGTGGAATCACCATCCTTGGAAGTGTTTGAGAAATGCCCAGTAGTGGCTCTTAGTGCTCTGGTTTAGTTGACAAGATGGTGTTTAGTCAAAGGTTGGAGCTGATCATATTGGAGGTCTTTTCCAACCTTGATGACTCTTTGCTTCTATGATTATATTATTCTGGACTCTCAGAGTTTTCTGTGTTTTAGGATATGGAGGTCTAGAACTCCAGCTCTTAAAACAGTAGGCATTGCCAGTTGATGTCTTTGTGGATCTCAAGGCACATCTTGCTTTCTTCTCTGACCACACATTCCATATTAAATAAATAATTTGCATTAGAGGCTTTTTTTTATTTATTTATTTATTTATTTATTTATTTATTTATTTATTTATTTATTTATTTTATCAGCTTTTATGTTTCTTCAGTAAGATCTTTCTTCATCTTTACTCTGGTGCATATGGAGTCAAGTAATGATATAATCCACTTCAGTTTGCTGTAAGCATTTTCATGAAGTACAGGCACTTGTTTTTAGGACTCCAGTTTTCCTAAATAGTCATGTTAGAAACCTTCAGAAGGTGATTTAGACCTCTAAAAAGAGCTGTATGGATTTTGAAAGGGTGACTATTCCTTCTCCTTGCTCCTGGTGTTGAACAAAATGAGCTTCTGATCCTGGCAGCACCTTTCTAGGATTGAGATAACGGTAATATTAGAAGAAATTATTATAAATTTAAGTGACATTTGAGTATTGAAAAGTATGTGTTACAGAAGAAGACTAAGAAACAATCTGTGAAACTGAACATTCATTTTGTTGAATTGAACCCTGATGAACTGAAATCCCAATTATCATTTCATTTGTACCCTGAGATTCATTTCTCTGCAGATTTCAAAAGAACAGCACTAGATCAGTACATCTCTTAGCCCAAGCTTACCAGTCATCATCAACACTATCTTTGTATTCGAAAATTAAAAAGTTAATTAAAAAGCAAGGATGGATAAGAATTTGCATTTCTGATCAAAAAAGTGTTAAAAGTTTTCTCTTGCTATCAGACTTAGTAAGAAAAAAAAATCATGTGAAACAATTTAACCTGTTTATTAAGAAGTAGAACTTTCTTAGTGTAGGGTAGGCAACACCTATTTGCTTTTATACAGAGACGTTATTGTCTGCATTTTTCTTTAAGCTCGGAAAGACATCATCAATAGCTCTTTTTCCAGGTTGCCTAATTCTGAGATTACAGGAGAATAAAAATGCGAACAAAGGAGCTTTTTGCTCTGAGGAGCTTTTTGCTCTGACACAGAGAATGTTTTGAAAGGATCCCCAAAGCAGTCAAGTGGTACCATCAAAGCACAAGACAGGGAAGTGACCTGCTGAGAGTAACACACTAGACTCAAAATGTGGGACAGGAACACTGTCTTTCCAACATAGCTTTTTTACTTGTTTTTGATAGAGACCCATCCTCTATGCTATCATAGATACCCTAACCAAATCTAATCAACTTGAAAATGTCCCTGAAAACATTCATTGCAATGCCAAGGCATAAGCAAACTCCTCCAAAACAACCCTATATGTGTATGTTTCTCTTTTGCCTGTCTACTGCAAAGAGGTTGGATCAAGGCTGCTTGCCCTTTGATAGGATCTGATATTTTTAGGGATGGAGCACTGTTACACCTGTCCCTAAATCCACTGCCAAGAGAGTATTCACTGTTTGCATTGTTAGGGCCACAGCTGAAAGGGACACAGCATCCAAATTCACAGATTCACAGAATATTCTGTGTTGGAAGGGACTCACAAGACCATTATGTGCAACTCTTAAGTAAATGGACCTTACAGAGATTGAACCCACAACCTTGGGTTATTACTTCTCCCATTAACATTTCTGCTCAGCAGGGAGTTCAAACTGGTCTATGGCACATGAATTCCAAGCATAACCATGAAAAAAGAGGTGTTTCAAATACATGTGTGTAGAAGTGGCATTGGTCAGGATGGGGGGAAACAGAATTAATAACAGTGAAGCCAATCAAAAATTGTGCACATGCAAATCCACACTTTTTGGAAAAAATAATATTCATAATATTCTGGACTCTTTTTTATAAATTTGATGAAGTACTCATTTTTATCAGAAACAGTAAAACCTTAGAAATTCACAACACCATCAGTATTTCACAGAAGAAATGCATCTGGTCCAATCTTAGTTTGACTGTCTACACAGATCGTGGACACTTGAAAAAAGGAGTCCACTCTGGAAACAAAACAAATCTTCCCTTATAATAACCTTCATCCAGCAATTTAAGTCTTGAGGACTTTCTGAATCTACTTTCTGAATCACGGAATCTACTTTCTCGAGCTTTACAATTCTAGTAGAATGTCCTCATAAAGATATGTCTAATTGTTTTTTTTAACAGACTAATACATTAGGCTTCAGCTACATTCTGGTGTGACTCAAACTGTAGAACTGACTGTGTGAACTGTGTAAAGAACTTCCTTCTGTGTAAAAATTTGCATGAATTTTAATTGATAAAAGTTTTTTCAGCTACATGAATAGTGAATAAACATTCTCCTTTCACTTTCTACATTGTTCATGATTTCATGGACGTTAATTTACGTTTCCCTACACTCATTCTTTCCCAACATGAAAAGTAATTTTCTATTTAGTCTTTTTTCATAAAAAATTGGTTTGTACTTTTTTCTTGTCTCCACTTTTTCTAGTTCTACTATATAATTTTTCAGGTTAAATAATTCGCTGTTTATTTTATTACATTTTTGTTTTATTACAATTTCCAAATTACTCACTGTTTAATATATAGGAGTTCTATGTGCCCATGCAACGGCATGATATTTTTTGCTTTGCACTTTATTGCTTCCTAATAATTTTTAATTTTTTTTTTTTTTTGGTTATTGCTAAGGAAATGATCTTTTCATTGAATTTTATAACTACAAGATCTTTTTCTTGAATGGCAATTGTTAGTTTATAGCCTATAATTTTTTCATATTTATATAACCTTGTGTTCATCAGTATGAATTTCATCTGCCATTTTATTTCTCATTCACAGTGTTGTGACATCCTCCACAAGACTTCTCAGCTTTCATTTTAAGTATATCTGAATAATTTTAGACCATGATTTCTGTACCAAACAGTCTTCCACTGTATTGATACATATATTAAAAAACAAAGTCTCTGCACTGATCTGTAAGGAACTACTCTTTTAACTCCTTTGCACTTTAAAAAAATAGCTATTCATTTCTGCTACTTTTAGGTGACTTAGAACCATTAAAATCCAGATTTTTATAGTCCTTTGCTGGAAGATTTTTTATTTTGGTATTCAAGGTATGCTAAGAGGACCTGGTCACTTTTATCTATCTGTGTTCACCGACTCCACAAAAGAACTTCCCTGTATGTTAGTGAGACATGACTTCTCTATGCAAATATCATACTAAAATTTTCCAAATTTTTCTAATAATAATAATAATTCATTTAATGATATCTTAAAATACAAGTGTCTTAGTCTCAAGAACATCTTTAAAATAAGATGTCACAATTCTTTACTATCGGATTCCGTCAACTTGCTCAGTGTGGAAAAGAGATACAAGTTTGCAATCTACCGGGACTTCTTGAAAACCTTACATTTAAATAGGCATCATGTCTAATAGCTTTTTCTCCTCTGATATGAATGGCAGACTCTATGCAGTAACCAATTAATAATATAATAATACTATTAGATTTTATATTTGAGTTCATTCAGAAATAAGGGATAATGACTTGCTAACACAAATTTTATTAATCTGTTCCAATTCCTAAGAGAACGTTTTAGCTGTGTGGACAGAGTTTTTGTGAAACAGAGTCACAGAGTCCAAGTTTTCCTTGTTGTTCAAGAGTTTGGATGACTAAGCAGAGAAACTAACTTCCCAGGGCATTAGAAGGGACTACTGAACTGACTCTTCTGGTTGAATGAAAAGTCCAGGAACTGAAGGAACTAAGATTTATAGCTGAGTAGCTGCATAGTGTATACAACCTGTGATTCCACACTCATATTCTCTGTATGAATTAACCAGGTGCAGCTGGTTGCATCTCAAAAAGGCAGTGAGGGGCCCAGGCTGAAAATGTCTTTCACTAAAAGAATGTGCGTAATATATACAATGTACACAATTTACACAATGGCATTCAAATTTGGAGGCAAGAAAAGCTGGTACCAAAGAGTGGAAAATTAATTGTGGGAAAATATGACTCTGTATTATTTTATTGTTTCTTTTTGGGTGTAGTTTCAAAAGTTCCAGCCTAATTATTTTTCTGACAGTAAAACCTGGATGATACACTAATCAGCTCATCTTTAGCTTTTCCTTTTTCATCTCTAAACTTAGCCATAAATGTGAATGTGAGGTTTGAAATCTGATTTATTTTAATTTCTTGCATTAAAGCTCTGTGCATATATAGCCAGAATAAAAGTTAAATTCAACCTTTGAAAAAATTATTTTATAGATAAAATTAAGGAAAAGCATGAGACTCAAAGATTAATGTAACATATCCTTTAAAATAACAAAGTTAATTTCAGTCACAGAATGCAACATTAGTTTTGCCAACTTTTATTAGTATAAGTAATTCAGCATCTTAGATAACACTAAAAAGTTTTCCCAATGATTTGCAACTGTTGGAATTTATAGTATCAATCATAACAGTACCAGAAAATGTCCTGGTGTAATACACTGCAATAAAAATAAAACCACACCAAAATTTTTTGGGCTTAACTACAGTTATTTCCTTTTTTTTATATCACAAAGTAGCATGCTGAAAGCATTCACAGAAATTTTTCTTACCGAGTATTATTATTTCTCTTAAAAATACTCCTGCCATCACACAGTAGGAGAAAAGATGGCAGCAGAGAAGCCTGGTCAGCCTTGGACACGCTCTTCTAAGCCCTGAAAATTTTTTGTAGTGAGAGAAGAGCCAATCATAACTTTTCTTTACTAGTAGGTCAAGACATGGAGCAGATGAGAAAGGCTTTTTCTCTGCAGATGCTACAAAGGTATAGTAGGAGATGTGGCTCATAGGATAGGCCGGCACCGCATCTAGGAGCCTCCTGCACCCATGAGAAAATAAGTATGGGAGACCTGTGTCCCACAAAGCTGTTCTGGGATTTCAGTAGTGACACCATAAAGTCTTCCAAAACAAAAGAAAAGCTGGCATTTCAAAGTATAAAATATTGAGTAAGCTTTTTTATCTTCAGCTTCCAATTTTACACTGACATGTTTAGCTATTAATTTAAATGGTTTCCAAATTATTTAGACCCTTTGGAGAACTATGTGATGAGCAGAATAAATCCAGGCATATCTATTGCTTAATTGCATATACTGAATGAAATACAGTCTCTGTTCATGAAGTAAATGTGGCAGTAAATAAATTCCATTCCAACAAAACCCTTTTTTAAAAAATCCTTAAGGATTTTGGAACTATTTTTTAACATCTGGCCCATCTTATATCTGCTTCACCAATCGAATGGTCTCAGTTTCAAAAGAAAAGAAATTTCACCAAGATTCACTGGAAGATGACAGATGGATTCTCTCTTACTGCCCAAGACATGAAATTGCAGGTGACACCTGATATATGATAATAAAAGAGCACCCATACAGCAGTCAGGCCCTGGCCTTTATTTCAGTGACGTCATGAGAACACAGGTGGCTTTACCTCTGCATCCCAGCACTGCAGAGCAAAATGGTCTGCATTGTTAGCAGCTTGCCCAGGGAACTTTTATCTTCCCATCTGTGTGGTCTCTGTTGTGATAATTTTGGAGTGAAGCCATCTTCACTATTCTCAGAGTTAGGAGCAATTGGCTGCAGGGCTGTTTATCCTGCGCTCTGTTGTAAAGGCTGTCTTTTGGGGCATGCAGTTGTCATCAATACTGGAACACATCCTGGACAGTGATTGAGCGACTATAAGAGGAGAAAATTAATTCCTCTGCACTGTTCAGTTCCAAAATACAGGTCAAGCCAATCAAACTAAAGTTTTAGTAGTTAAAAAACACCAGAAATCCTTTTTCTCCACCAGTACTATGTGTATCATATTTGATGGTTTGAAGGAGTAACTAATTTTAAATATACTGGTGAACTTTTACAAAGATATCAGCTCAGGTTTAAAATCACAGAATCACAAAACATGCTGAGTAGGAAGAGACCCACAAGGATCATCGAGTCTAACTCCTGGCCTTGCACAGGACCATGCACAAGAGTCACACTGTGTGCGTGAGTCTATTTTGCAAAGTCTCCTTGAACTCTGTCAGTCTTGGTGCTGTGACCAATTTCCCTGGGGAGCTGTTCCAGTGCCTAACCAGAGTCTGGGGGAAGAATCTTTATCTACTATCCAACTTAAACCTCTCCTGACACAGTTTCAGGCCATTGTCTCACATTCTGTCACTGGTCACCACAGAGATGAGATCAGTGTCTGCCCCTCCTCTGCCCCGATGAGGAATTTGAAGCCTGTGATGAGGTGTCCCTTCAGTCTCCTCTCCAGGCTGAACAGACCAAGTGACCTCAGCCACTCTTTATAGAGTTTCCCCACAAGACTCTTCAACATCTTTGTTGCCCTCCCTTGGACACTCTTTAATATTTTAATATCTTTCTTTTATTATGGCACCCAAAACTGCCCCCAGCACTCAAGGTGAGGCTGCCCCAGTTCAGAGCAGAGCAGGACAATCCCCTCCCTTGCCTGGCTGGTGATGCTGGGCCTGATGTACCCCAGGACAGGCTTGGCCCTCCTGGCTGCCAGGGCACTGCTGACTCATGGTCAACTTGCCACAATTATGATTCATGTTGGAAGACTATAATTTATGCCAGGAGTTAAGAAGATTTTATAGAAGTGTATTATTTCCCCTGGAGCATTCCTAATAACAAGATGTTTGTCATTTGCATCTGTCTTTTCAGTCATTCCTGGAAACGTCCATGAGAAAACTCAAATCCTAAATAAGTCTGTGCCTGAAATCATGAGGCACTGAGTTCTACAGAAAAATCTGCAGTTTTTGTGGCTTTTAAATATGACCAAAAAAGATTCAGCTCTTAATGAAATATTGCCGGACAGTGAAGAGATATTAAATTCACTGAGGTGCCAAATTCTCAAGGCTGCACCCCCAAAGTGTCCTTTTGCCTCAGACACCATTTTATGAATAAAGCCCCAGTTGAAAAACAGCAAGCCATTGTCATGAACACAACTAAGCTGCTCTCATCTCTGTGAAGGGATTAGTGGAATTGCTTTGATTACTCAGACTGAGGAAAAGGTGGGACCATGATCAGGATTGTACTTCTAGCCCACCTTTCACAACATCTTCAAAGAAATCAGAATAGCATGTCCTTTACTCAATGCAAAGTACACAATACTGCTGTGAGGAACTAAAACAGGCTGTGTAAAATGAGATTTGCAGCTAGTGTAAGGAAAGGTGCCTTTCTGATGGGATGCATGCTCTGTGAAATGAGCCTGCTTGTAACACAATGACACATAAAGAGCTCACAAAAACAGCAGGAATCAACTGACAGCTGTGCCCCTGGGTACAGACATGGTTAAACATGTCACCAAGAGTGGTGTGAAGGGTGACAGTAGCACAGCTTTGTAGCAGTCCCAGTAAGAATGTGTTGTCCAGTCACTGAAGATGGTAAGTCATGACCTCATTTGCTGGCAATAGAAAGGCCTGTATATCAAGAGTGAGGGAGGAGTCACTTTGGAATATACATCCAAGGGAAAATGCATTAGCAAAATCATCAGTCTGAATAAAAGGAAATAGCAAGGCTCAATGCTGTGTGTAGATCAGTTCAGCAAAGTACAGGACGAATCTGTTCCTAACTTTGCAAAAGCTAATATGTCATTTTATTAATCTTGTTTCATTTACAAGGACTTGTTAGTTTTATCCTTTCAAACTGTTATTTTTTGTATGTTTCTGTGGAGAATGATGTTTTTCCTTTAGCCCTCTTCTTGGCTAAAACTGTCTGCAATTCACACTTATAGTTTCAATATATAGAATATACCTTTATGAGTGTGCATCTACCATTTTGACTGTCCCTAAGATTGGTTGCTATAAAATGCAACAAGAAACCAGTCTCTTACTTTGTTCCAACACCTTGATCATCATCGTCTATTTTTTCCACTGTTGTCTTGCTTTAACATCTCACTGAGACCAACCTTCTTGTTCTATCTCTCAAAAACACATATTTTTTAAAACATATTTCTTTGTCCCACCCACATTCTGGCAGCCTTTGGACTGAACACAGTTTTCCCACTCACAAAAGTCTTGATACTTAGAAACATTCATGTTTTTCATCCAAGCCCCCTCAAACTGGCCAGCCAGTCAGCCCTGTATCCTTATCAAAATGGGCAGTGGACCAGTGATTCATGAGGTTTCCGGTTATCTGGAGCAATTTGATTTTGTGATGACATCAGCTTGGGGTTCCTGGATGAATCCCAAGAGGCCCTATAGATTTGTGGAGCAGCAGATCCTGCACAATTTCAGGTAGACTGGGAGTTGATCATTTTTGCAGACACGGTCCTCCAGCTCAGGGCACTTGGTCCATCCTCCTTGGACCTCCTTGTTCCATGCTCCATGTTGAAAACATGGCAGAGAATGTGTTAAACACCTTTGTCTCAGGTCCTCCTGTTTGTGAGGTTACCCTCCTCATTCTGTAGTGGGCTGAGGTTATTTTTCCCTGAGCTTTCTGAACAGAAACTTCTCCTCTTCAGTCTCAGCTTCCTTCAGTAAGCTTTTTACTTTTCCATCTTCCCGCAGTAGTTACTAAACTCGTGCTGCTGCTCTGTTCACAGGACACTGGGAAGATCTGCACTCTCATTTGGGAAAATTGCCACAGTCCACACTCAGAAGAGCCAGGGTCCTGCTGTTTATGTTACAGCTAGAGATAGGAGAAGGAAGAAAGTGGAGCAGATGGAAGAAGCATCTCAATGGCCAGAGCCAGTACAGAGAGCATGAGCTACTGTTCTGTCATCCTCCTCCTTTTGGTGACCTCCTGAGGCTAGATTTATTTTTCTGGCTATGGGAAGCATTATTAAGAATGTGTTTGGAGTTGTATTTATAGTCTTTATTACCAAGAATCAGGCAAAATGTTCTGCTTCCAAAGTGAATGTAAGACTCTGAAAGCCATATTTTGGGATGTTAAATACAAGAATATGCCTACTTTTTATTGGTGCTATTTTAAATGTTCAGTCTGCGTTCACCAGTGTAGGCTTTGATATGTTTGATTGTGTTTGATTATAAGGTTTTGACTAATTCGTGTCTTCAAAATATTGAAATGGTAATATTTTAACAAAAATACATCTTTTGAATGATTTACTTATGTGTTACTCCTCTGGTTCCCTGAAGAGTAGGAAAAATATTGTTTGTGTAAGTTCTAGCCCACTACAGCAAATACTATTTCCATAAATACTTACACAAAATAAAAAATGATTTGGGGATGCTTTCATACCAGGGTTTTTCTTCCTGTATACTTTCTGGAAATGTCTTTTTATTGCCATGAACATCTCATAAAACATATTTTAATGTTGCATGCTCAACAATTGCAGGTATTTATTTTCCAGGAGCTTTCACATCAGAGGCTCTGTATCTACAATTTCACACATCCAACTAGAGAGTAAGAAACAATTATATGAGTCTCCAGTGACCCATTGTAGCTAAGAAAACAACTGAAATAAGAAATTATGGCGAAACAAAAATTCACAAAAAATTGAGTGAACAATTTCAAGCACAGAATAAAAGAAAATAAGCTTTTTTCAACAAGCAAGTGGAGAGGCAAAATATTGAAAAATTGATAAACAATGAAAATTATTCATTATTTATTGAAGGGATTTTTTTACATGGTCTAGGAAGTTATATTAGATATGATTTTCAAGAGGTTTTGCTAAGAGAGCTTCTATTTGACAGTACTAGACAGTTCAATGAGCCACTTTATTAACCTTACAGGTAACAGGTTCTTTCTCATGAAGCACACATGAATGGAATCAGACTCATGTCCTGGAATGTAACCTTATTATCCTCAATAGTTTTAGCTGTGATACTAATTTTTCTTTTTTTTTTTTTTTCTAATATGAAAGAGTAGTCTTGATTATTATAATTCTCATTTAGGGCCCAAGCCGTAAGCAAACATTTATGATGTCTTTATAGCAGCACTTGAGAGTGCAGAGACTGTTCTGCACATGGAAATTTTTTGCACAAGGCAGTTCTGGAGAACCTTTGTTTTATGCAATAGTACCTAGTCATATGTGTCTCCAAGTTTTTCATTTAATTCAGCATTACACTATCAAAGTGGCAGTAGACTATCTCAATCACTGCAGATTTTTTGGTCCTTGCTGTACAGGTAGCACATGAAAATGGTTTTGCTTGATAAAGCAGAAAGGTATCACTGAATACTGGAGCTCTCAGCCTATGTCTTAATCTCAAAGCTGCTCACTTTATAGGAAAAAAATTATAATGTGGCATAGGTCTATAGTAGAAGATCATGTCTGAGCTTATGAATGAAATGTTAACTTTTCTAACTGATCTACTTATTCACTATATATTCAATCTTGCATTCGCTGTCCTCTTGAGGTACTTGGTAGTCTAAGTCAGGATTGCAGGACAGAGAATTGTCCCTGGGGATCACTGTGACTAAGCTAAAAGCTCTTATATTTTTTTAAGGGTTTATGCTGTTGCAATATTTCTCCAACTTGTTTATATTCTGCCTGTTTCTGGTGATAGGACTGGTAGTACTTCTTGTTTTGAATCTTGTATGATGCTTCCCATGTAAATATCCTGTCTTCACTTTCTTAACATATTTCTCAGCCTTTAAACTTGGATTTTGAAGTGTAGGTTTTCCTGTTGTGTAGCTCTCTCCGACTGAATAAACTTAGGAAATATGAGCCAAAAGGGATTCCAACTTATCTCGGAAAAACTTCATGGTATCTCTTCAAGGGCTCCTAAGCCCCACTAATTGTTCTAGCGACCTTTCCTTAAAAGATCTAGTGCCTCCATCCTTGAAATGAGTCTTTCTGTCTTGCCTAAATTATTGCCAAGTTAATTTTGATCAGATCACAGGCCCTTGAGAAGGCCAGTTTTACAGCTGTAGCTAGCAGCAATGCCTGGGGTGAAGGCTTTGGAGTCCTGTCTGTCCTGTGTGCCCAGCAAGAGGAGTTGGACTTTGCCTGTCCCACGAGACTTTGGGTTCTACACATACTCTGTCTGTACACATGCTTTATACACAGGAGGCAGGAGCTGAAATTACAAACATTGCAGATAACTTCCCAACTGCCTGTAGGAACCAAGCTGATCTTTGAACAAAGTGTGCTCTGAGGTGAACGATTCTAAACAACAGTTCTGGATGGGTACCAGAAAGCAGTAACACATATTTGTGTCAATCTTTCCATGTCTTCTGCAAATATTCCCTTTCCGCTAAACAAGCATAAATAGTGCTCCTTCTCAGAAAAGCAGTCTGAAAACCTCATGATATCATCACTGCTTATGGAACTGTAGTGCCAAGCACCATAGCAAAGCTCATGAAAGAATATTACATTCCCTCTAAGAAAGAAGGCAGCTCTTCACCAATGGCGGAGCAGCAAATTGGATAGCTGCTCACCAAATATGCAGTGGATAAAGCAGAAGATATGCAACCAAAATATATTTCCAATAAAGACATGAACTGTGGTGAAAGAGGCAATGTTAACATTTTATTAGTTTCTACTAAGGGTCAATGTGCCACGTGAGTAGCCTTGCATTAATAATTACTCATATTAATTTACCCATTAATTTATGAATTTACTCATAGAGTAATATTTACTTTGAGCATTGTATATAGTTTCATATTAGTTAGATTTGCTTTTTTAATCTACTTATCTCTGACATTTGTTTCATTATATCACCACTTTCTTCTTGAAACAGCTATTGACAATGTGTTGCTTAAGTTCTGGGTTAGTTCTACTAGACTAATTCTCTACATCAATATGAGTAACTTTGATTATATTTTACATAAAAACTGTAAAATATTTACTCTGATGCCACAGTCCCACAATATTCAGCTGAGATTCACTCACTAAGGTACATCATTCATTGAGCCAGCTAGTTCTTTCTCTCCCTATTTTCAGTTTGCAAAGTCTTTTTTCTAGAAAATTCTTGCCTTTCAAATTACTGGTTAATACTGTAGCAGCAAAGATAAACTTAATAAAATAGATTAAATATGAAAAATGTAATTATGTTTTAAATTAAATGTAAATGTTTAAAAATATAAAACTTTGTAAATGTGTTTTTGCATTTTGTACTGAAACCTCCCATATATATGTATAGAGCAATTGCCCACACATAAAACTGTCTCACAAATTTCGAAGTAATAGTTTGTGTAATTATATTGAATCAGAGGGGTCCTGTTACTTTGTTCATAGCTGGGAAAAAAAGCTTATGTAATACTGAAATGAAATGTTATTACAGTCTCACTTACTCATTCTTGGAATTGGCTTAGTGATTACTTCAACATCGACATCAGTGAAAAACATTTGACATCTGGCCTAGAAAATCAGACAGCAGACCACAGAGACTTTGATTAAAAAACTTCATGTAATTTTCTCCAATCAGTAAGCGGGCCTATTCTTTTATTAGAATGAAGGCTTCTCTCATCACCTGCAAATTTCTAGGAAGACCTCAGAAAAAAAAGGAAAAAAAAGCAGTTCTACCACTTTTATAATAAATTTCCATTCCAACAAGCAATTGCACAGACTGAAGAGAGCATTGGTTCCCCTGACAAATCGTTCTTCTCTGTTTGCAAAGGGTCAAACATCTGATTTCCACAAGTTTTTTGCCATTTATTCCTTTGTCAGAGTTTACTATTTCATCGTTCTCTGTTTAATGATTCCTCAGGGGTTTTGCACAAGATGCAAACCCATTTTCTGGAATAATACAGTAAAATGTACCAGTTTTTTCATGTTCTTTGTATGCCACTGAATAATCCAAGCTAGGAATTATATGGGCCAGTTATGGTCATGTTTTTATACCCTTCTCTAGAGCATAGCTACTCTATCATGAAAAAACATGAACTCTTAGCACAGCATTACAACACACATTCAGAAATGAGCTGCACTGCAGTATCATCATGAATTAGCATCTTAGGATAAGACTTCAACTCACAACATGAGAGCAGGGCATCAATGAACTCATGCAAGAAATACTGCAGTAATGAACCCCCTGCACTGCCTTTCCTCTGTGAACCAATTTTCTTCAATGAAACTGGATAATTAACTTATTTTCATCAAGCTAATTTCAATGTATCTGTTTTCAGCTCCAAGAGTGTTGCTGAAGCCCTTTCAAATGCAGTATCCCTTCTGTCTCTCTTTTGGTGAGAACAAAGTCCTTGCTTCTATAATGCTATTTTAGATTTGCTTACCTCTTAAGAACAATGAGGTATGTTGTAAAGTACGAGACTACTATCAAAAAATTCATAATCAAATCTCAATAAAGTTACAAAGCTGGAATAGAAAGAAATTATTGTATTTCCCTAAACTGAATGTCACAGTGTAATCCTTATAAAAGGTAATGACCAAAAACATCTTGAGAGGAAAACTGTAATAAGGAGACAGAATAAGCTGGTTTCTGGAAACAGAAAAAGAAATCTCTCCACCATTGTAATCTGAGGGCTGTATTTAATGATGTGCCTTACAGATTCTGATCATAATCAATCATATTCCAATGCAGATGAGTTTCTCTTGCTCCTGTTGGGTTTTGTTAGAAGAAATTGTGTTAGTTCATCCTGTTTAAAATAGTCCTTTAATTGTACACATTGATACCACCAGCTATATGCAATCATATTAAAGGAATAAAAAAATTCCTTTATGAAGATGTGCCTAACGGTCCAAACACAACACCTCAAAACATATAACAATATAACATTTACAGCATAGGGCTTTTTCCCTATATGTAGGGAAAGAAAAACCTGCTTGCTATCAGAGCACAAATTCTGTGCACAAATGATCACTGCATCCTGGCTGTATTCTGTAATTCCTTCTTTAACTACTATTGTAAAACACCATGCTTAATTTCCCATGAAAGCATTAGCATATGACTATGAATTTCACAGTATAGAAAACCTATTTCTATGATATATATAACTAGATCTCATTCAGAAAGATATTGAATAGGATCTATTGCCCTGTTATTCAGAGTCTTGTTACTCAGTTTTACATCCTCAAATGTTTTGCATTCATGCTACACTCCAGTCCACAGCAGTCTTCTTTGTCTTTTTTTTTTTTTTTAACAGTTAAAGTGCTGTAATGTCACTACTAGGGGCTAAGTCAGTTATTTCTTTTGTAATAGTAGCAGGAGACAATAAACCCAGAATACTCTGTTCTCTCTGTGTTAGGGAAAATGGGAACAGAAGATTTTCTCATGTGATCTGAGGAAGAAGGGGGATATATATACATGGGCTGTGATGAGCTAGCTGTATCTTGTGTTTGCTTTGTTCTGCTGCATGGCTGCATCCTCACAGTAAACTATTGCAGAACTGGACATTAATAACTTTACTCTCACTAATTGGTTATGGACTTTATGGTACTAATCAATGAACTAATTAAGCTGGGTCAGTTGGTCTCCTGAGCCCTTCTTAAGAACAAATAGAAAATTGTCAAACCCATGGGTCACAGACACCACCAGAAGGAAGTGAGTGATGTACCTGGAGGATGTGGGCAAAACCAGATGTCTGTAAGAGAGGGAGGGCATCTCTTGGGGAGCTGCTGCTGCTGGGAGCAATGACACCTATAGAAATACTTGAAGCATGGCCATAAGCGAAAGACAAGAAAAAAGGTTTTCTGAGAAGATCATTGGCTGGAAATTTCTTCCCCTTGTGCCTCAATCATTTAAAGTTTCTTTTCAAAAAATATGTAGAATAGCATTAAAACCAAATCTGCTTCTGTCATTGACTTTACCCTCCAAACAGATCTAGCCTATATTTTTCAGCACCTTCCTTAAGGGATTGGGTAAAAAAAGCAACAGAAGTGTTTTTTCCTTCTTTTCTATTGAGCATATTCTACCATTCCTGCCTCTGTAAACACTGAATATTATTAAATTTGCTTCTGCCTGGAACTTCAACAACAGGCATTTGTTTTTCTCCCTGTGACCATATTACAGAAATTTTGCATAAGTTTACTTTAATTGGCCCTGACAATATATGATAAATGTGATCCTTTATCTTATATCTGCGTAATGTAATGAATCTGGTAAAGGCTGAAATGAAATAAATACAATCATATAATCTATGATTGTAGTGAACTGGATTAAATGATCCAGGCTACTTCTTGCTGGACTGTCCCACTATAATTGTCTTTCAAGTTATCTGAATATGAATTAAGTGACATCAAACGTATTTTGTCTTCGGAATAAGTAACATTTGTTTACTGAACTCTACATGTAACAAATCTTCATGTAATTGCAGTAAATGCTTGGCACACTGAACTTCTAAATGAAGCAAGTGACATATTAATACTAGAGAGAAGCCTCTGCTGTTCCATAGTTCCACAGATTGGTACATGGTATCAAGCACCATGATGTTTCTTTTCTTCTTACAATTCTTTTTGAATAATTACATCACCAGCAAGTGATATTTCATCACAAAGGGCTCGGGCTTATATAATTTGTTTCATATGGATCCTTGAGTATTGCTTGCCTGAACATCTGTTGTTTTGTACTGTCATGAGAGGGAAAAACCCTATGTCCAGTAACATTTTATATGAAGCATAAAAGGATAGTTTAACTCATTTGTTTTAAACAATACTGTGATTTGATTAAGTTATTTAGCTTCTCTTTTATAATAAAATTAACCCTTCTGTTAACAAAATAGTCACCATATTTTTGTGATTTTTCCTTTTCTACAGAACCATATAAGTAAGTGATCTTTCTTTTAGGTTTGGATGTCATTAAAACTAAAAATTCACTTCAGTACACCTGAACAATTTTTCTCTTTCTTCAACCACATTTATGTCATTTTCCGGTATAATGAATTTTTTCTTTAACTTTCTCTTGGAGTATTTTGTTATGACACAGTTTCAACCATGCACATTTTGTATTGATATTAAATTTATTTTAAATTTAAAACAAAAGCCTACTTTATAGCAAAATAGATTAAAGAAACAATTATGTATTTAATTTAAACAAATACATAATTTTTCTAAATCACATTCAAAATTCTGGCCCTAATCTCCATGGGTGTTTTTCTTATTACAGGTCCTTTCTGCATAATTTAAATTTCTAATCTTTAAATGGACAAAGGCAGTGTGCTAATATAGAGACGACACCATTCGGACGTCTTTTACTTTTCTTAATTTTCATCTGTAAGATGAAGGGAAGTCTATTGTCTGAAAGGGTAGATGTATTATGGAGACTAAGGGTGGCTCTATTGGAAAATGATATATTGAAATGTTTGCTAAGAGTGGGTTTGGTACATATTTTTAATGCTATAGATAGTGTTTCATCATGAATCCTTTTTGGAGGGTTTATCTGTGAAAATTTTATAATCTGTCTCTAAGGGGATTGTATATACAAATGCATTAATTCTTTGTTTGAGTATCTTATGACCATCCTAAATATGGGATCCTGCAGAAGGGTCCTGCCTAATCATGTGTTTACAAAGTTTAGATTTGTTTGCATACTGTATGGTTGCCAAAATGTCTGGATTCAGGAATGTCCCTGCACAGCTGAGAGATGAACTGTGCTGTTTTCCATTCAGTAAAGATGCACTTAGGTTTGCTGTTTCCAGAAAAGTTTCTCTCAAGATTTTGTTTTAAAGACTGTTGTAAGATTTTCCCAAGAAAAATTAATAAAAATTTCTATCATTAAAATGAAAAGGTTTTCTCATTATAACATTTTCAAATGTTTAGAATGATCTGAAGAGCAATCTTGACTACATGGATTAAGTACCTACTAATTTGTTTATTTTGGGTTTTTTAAATGATAGCTATGTTCTTGGAAGGCATCTTCCATATTTAGCTTTTTGTATGTATCCCAAAACTAAGAACATGTATAGGAAAAAAAATTCACAGACCTAAAATGATCTTGATCTTTATTACAGAAATAAAATTTGATCTTTATTACACTAAAAAATTTGGCATAACAAAGCACTGTTCTAGGGGCATTGAGTAATATGATGATATACAGAAATGAGAAATGAAGGGATGTGTTTTGCTGTAGTTACACAGTTTTCAGCTCAGAGACAACAAGCTGACTTTCTTTGCCTTTATTTATCATGTAATCCAAGTATATTAAAACACCACATGATCTCCTCCTCTCCTAATGCCATCTCACACCTCTATTTAAATTTTGCTGGCATTTATGCAACTTTCAAGTTAGAGTGTAAACAATTATAGGAAATCCTAGAACATGATTCTGTAAGAAAATAAAAGCAATTTTCATCTATTAGAAATTACTTTATTAATAATAGATTTTTTCTTTCACTGTGAATTCTATTTACGTTGCAAAAATAATTTCAGATAATCTCAAGCAGGCATGATTTCCTTCTTTTCCCGTATTTGTAAGCTTTTAGTTACATTACGAAGTGCATAGTAAATCTCTCACTAAATATTCATGGGATATCCTGAGCTGGAAGGCACCCATGGGATCATCAAAGTCCAGCTCATGGCCCTGCATAGGACCATGCCCCAAGAATCACACCATGTGTCTAAGACCATTGTCCAAACACTTCTTGAACTCCTTCAGGCTGGTGCCGTGCCCACTTCCCTGGAGAGCTGTTCCAGTGCCCAGCCACCCTCTGGGTGAAGAGCCTTTTCCTGACATCCAACCTCAACCTCCCCTGACACAGCTTCAGGCCATTCCCTTTGGCCCCATCACTAGGCATCAGAAAGAAAGATCAGTACCTGCTTGTAAATCTCTCACTCATGAGGGATCTCTGGACTGAGAAAACTCTGTCTCCTCCAGCCTGAATAAACTGGGCGATGTCAGCCACACCTTGTATCTTCTCAGTCTTTGTTGCTCACCTTTGGACGCTGTCTAATGGCTTAATATTCCCCTTATATTTTGGCACCCAAAACTGCACCCAGGCACCCAAGGTGGGGCTGCCCCAGAGCAGAGCAGAGCAGGACAATCCCCTCCCCTGCCAGGCTGGTGATGCTGGGCCTGATGTCCCCCAGGACACACTTGGCCCTCCTGGCTGCCAGAGCACTGCTGACACATACTAAATTTTTCATTGACCAGGGTGGCCAGGTCCCTTCCCACAATGCTGCTCTCCAGCATCTCATTCCCCGTTCTGTCCATGCATCCAGGCTCACCCCATCCCAGGTGCAGAATCCAGCACTACTTGTTAAACTTCATATAGCCCATCCCTCTGATTTGTCAAAGTCTCTCTACAGGACCTATTACAATATAGGGTCTACAATATCTCTGCAAGGCCTGTATTACAGAGTATAAATTTTTCAACATCCACCTGCAACAGCTCATAAATTCATCCAGTAAACAATGTCTTCAAGATCATGTTGCTGAGTTTTTACTGGTTCTCCAAATTGCTATTTGCACCATGTATTGTTCTTGCTTCAAGACCTGCCATGTATTTTTCTTGTTGATACAGTTATGCTATTCTGTGTAGTGGTTTAGAGGAGTTTCTACCAACACTACTATAGGGAAATTATTTAAAATCACGTACCTAAGAATTGTTTAACTGAAAGCACATCCCTCCACTAGCATTCTGATTTAGTGAGTATGTAGCACTTAGAGGAGAAAATGTCACCCACTGAACTATTATTATCAATTCTGCTCATGTTATCCCATGTTTTCCTTACAGATTCTTTAACTTAATAATGTTAAAGCCCAAAACTAGATGGTTATGATGCTTGGGAAGACCACAAGCCAAAGAAGTATGATTTTGCAATTCATTTAAGAGGCAACTGAATTTTTTGGCTGTTGAAATGATATATATATAAAAAACATTAATAAATTTTGCAATACATTGCATTTGTAAAAGGACACAAGTAGAGTTTGAGGAGTTTTATGAGATTAAAAATGCTGAGAATCAAAGTAGTGTCAAGAAAGATATTTTAAGTTTGGAAAGGAGATACTGTTGGATCATAGACCATACTGTTAAATCTCTAAAACCTGAGGCAAGCATAGTTTTTTCTGAAGTAGACCTGTACACTGAGCAGGTTTGATCTTGAAACTACTGAAATAAAATAGTATGCAAAAATATGGGCCAGTGCTAATTTCCCCATATCAGTTTGCCTTCAAGAATGTGCATAACCCAGGGGACAGTAAGGCCATGAGGAATCTTCTTACGATATTTTCTTCTGATGACAATCCCAGTTCTGTTAGTTTATTATGCCACCAAGCCTTATGCAATAGTCACATTACAGCCTTCCACATTCATATGATTTTTAAAAATTAGGTTATTACTTGTAAGGTCAGGCCAGCATTTTGGGTGCAACTGTAAGTGACCTTTGTATAGACTATCAAGTATAGACTTGATAGTATTTTTTTATACAGCAATGACCTCAAAGGAAGAAACAGTGGAAATCAGTGCAGCTTTCAAATTAAGTAGATAATGGCATTAACATCTGCTGTGTAAAACAAAGAGAGCACAACTCCCAGCCTCAATTTTTTTGAAATTAGGTCACATCATAGGAGAATGAAAACCCTCTTCTAAATGATACATCTGAATGTAACAGTACGTTTTCATATCCTATAGTCATTCAAGATAATTTAGAATAAGTAGAACTTTATTTGTCATTTAAATATGCACATTAACACTGAATACCACAAAGAACGCTGTACTCACATTCCACTCCAGAGCAGAAATATTATCCCATAATTCATATGGAAATTTGTACCTGAAAAAAAAAGGCAAGAATCATTGAGTCCATACTGTTGTTTTGTGTGGTTATATTAGGCATTAAAATAAATTTCCATTTGTGCATTTTAATTTTTTAATATACAATTCAACAACAGATATAAATGTTTAGATACTGTAAATAATATGAAACATGGACACAAGCAATAATAAGAAAATACCTCTTTTTGAACAGAATTGGCATGCATTTCAACGGTACTTAAAATAATCAATCATCCAAATAAGATGATGTGCTTGGTAGGGTATTGAGTCTCATAGGAGAGGGCACTGATCTGTTAAGCCACGTATGGTGGTATGTTAAAAGAGAGGAAAATTGGCTGGACACAACTATGTTTATTGATACTGAGGAAATATTTCCTGGGCACGAACAGGAAGGGGTGGAGGACTATGGAACCTGCCTTCATCATCATCCAGTGCAGCAGAGGCAGGGAGGGACCTCAGAGGGGGCAGCAGGACCATGTGCTGCTGATGTGTTGTAGCTGGCAGGTGCAAGCCCCCTTAATCTCCCTTGCTAGGTGAGCTTGTGATGACAGTCCAGCACTTTTCAAAGCTGCAATTACTCAACAATATGCCCAGATAATATATAATGACTTAAAAATACCTTTTAGAAACAGCCTGGTCTGAAGGAATGTCTATGGGTAGACAGCAATGGTTGTCAGCCTCAGAAGTCATTTAATGTTCAGTCATTAAACCAACAAACATTCCTGTGGAATTTGTATTATTTCCTGTAAGGAGATGGTCAAAGAAAATCATAGCATGGTTAACACTGCTTTAAGTTAATTCAAATTTTGCCATTGGTGCAAAACATTTTTCTCTCTGAATTCCTCACCTCTGAAGGGGTGTAAGAACAGCTGCTACTCACAGGTTTGTTGTGACTACAGAAGGTTTGATTATTTCTCATGATTTGACAAAGAAGGCTTTGTTTATCTAGGGCAAGCCATTTGCAAACAGAGTTCACACTTCACAAATACATTGTCTGCTCATAATTGTTTAATGAGCAAGACTTACAAACAAAGACCAGTGCTGGAGTTGGCTGTGAGTTGATTTCCTCTGCTCAAGGTTTCCAAGGGGTAGTTGGTCATTTTAGCCACACCATTTTGTTTCTGCTCTTCTTAACAGCTAAATAGATTTAAGGAGGAATTGATACCTCTTATGTAATAACAGTGAAACAGGTATATTTTCCCATATGATTTTTTCTTTTTTTTTTTAATTCAAAGCTCATTGAATTTTTCAGTTCCGTCTGAGAATAGAGTCTTGATGGAGATCAATGAGGATCATTCCCAAATATCCAAAATACTAGACAGAAAGAGCAGGAAACAAGCAGGAAACAAGCAAACAGGATTGCCGCTTAAAATGTAAGTAATGTTTTTGAGCCTGTTTTCTAAGTATTTCCTGAGCTCTCACTGGTACTGTGAGGATTAATAAAACATGTAGAAGATGCATATTGCCACTATCTTCTTAATATATCACATTTTTTGGGGTTTTTTATACTTGATAATACTTGATATTTTTCCTAAGCTTATTTGTCACAACATAAAGGGGGTTTTGTGAATACTATTAGCATGGTCTTTCTTGGAGTCCCAGCAAAACAGTGAGCACTGCTGTTTGATGATAACATATGATAACTCACAATATTTATTCAGAGTTCAGTCCCTACTACTACCATTTGCAGGCCAATCTCTGTCTTTTGGCCTTAATCCCCTCCCCTGCCACTCCTTGATGTGAAAGGAAGTGTTAGGGAAAGCACAGAATTAATTAGAACTTTCAAACTTCCATCAAACAAAAAAGCAACAACCAAAAACCCCCTTCATCCTTCTCTCGTTATGGTTTGTTGAATCTTCTTTTGTCTTGTTGTATAATAGGAATAATGTTCATGGCACTGGAGTATACACACAATAAATAGCTTCTGTGGTTATCAAACACCTCAGCTTCACTTCAGTATTTAATCACCCACAAAAGCCATTTCTTGCCTTGTATACTTCTCTGCCACAAACATTATCCTGTAGCTAACATACACCCTGGAGTGCCAGACCTTCATTTTGCACTCTGAAAACTGAATTGGAAGAATGAAAAACCCAAGCCTCGCTTTTTAAAATAACAGTTGAAAAGTTAAAAAGGGGGTAATAGTAATCAAAATCCCCATGCTCCCATTATGTAGTAGAGAGAAAGGGCTGTCTTAAATGGTCTCCCAAAATTACCTGCTGGAAGGATTCCAAGAAAAAACATAGTTATGATAGACATATGCTAGCAAATTATGATAATAACTTGGTTCTGGGAAGAAATTAACTTTTCTCCCATGTTAGAAATAACCCTGACAGAGCCAAAAATGCTCCTCATAACACAATTTTGAGAAGTTTCAAACAATAAATATAAATGGCTCTCTCAAGCTGCATCGGCAGACTCTAAATGTTAACGACCTGAAAGGCATAAAGAAACATAATATAACATCCATATTCCCCTAGTTCATCTTCCCTGGCTTTTCCACATGCACTTCTACACTGTTCTTCAATCTGCCCCTTTAAGCTCTTGACAGCACTGGAGAACTCCTGAGATGCTCAAAACTGGTGAGCTTCTTTTATTCTTGGGCAGTTCTGTGTTAGCAAACTCTATGCTCCTGGTCAGTCCAGATGTACTCCTCATTTATCTCACCTATGATCACCCTGATCAACAGTATTTGGTCAAATTAAGTTATTTCAGTTCCTACTTGGATTTTTGTGGCTTCTAAGTACTAAGTCAAAAAAAGAGAGGGGAGGGAGAACTGAGCCTGTGGGAAAGCAAGACAATGAATAAAACTTTCTCTATGAACGTCAGAGAGGAAACATTCTGGGAGACTATTAAGACAAAGAAAATGCCTCTGAAGAGAAAGAAGAAAAAATGAGAGAAGGGTGGAAGGCAGAATAAAAGAGAATGATAATGGAATCTCTACAGAGAGAAAGTAGTAACATAGTTGGTTGACCAGAGAAATAAATGGATCAGCAAAAGGAAGAGAGATCATGTTATAAAGAGAAAAATAGAAATGGCAAAAGAAGAAGGAAAAACTAAAAAAGTTCCACAGTGACTGGAAGTAGAACTGAAGTTTAGTAAGGGAAAGGGGACAAAGAACTGGAAATGAGTAAGAGAAGGTCAAAAGAGAAAGAAGGAATGAAAGAAAAAAGCTAGATAGACAGAAGAACAAAGCAGCTAATGTTTGGCTGATGGATGCATTTTTCAGTGCTTTGGCCACTGTGAAATTATGAAAGTGAAAGCCCAGGAACTACTGTGTTGTATATTCTGTTGTGTAAGCTAGAGTTGGATGAGAAACACCATGTACATGAAAGCAATGAGAGCTTGCACTGGAGCTACCTCTTTTCCTACATCCTTTTGATTTACTCTGAATTTGTTAACTTGATTTCAGGGGAAGAACTATACGGTGAAGCTGCAAGATGAGTGAGCCTGCTCTGATGCATGTTAGCAACTCTTTAGAAGGAATATAAATGCAAATAGGTAATGTCCTTTGCCTGCATGAGAGGGAAGGCTGCTCCAGGTCCAAAACATGGCACAGGAAGCGCTTTAGAGGCAGATATTTTTTGAGCTGTTCCTTCTAGAAAAGCAGAACTTGTTGGAATATTAATCAAATAAACTTTTCAATTTTAATTTCCAGTATTAATTGTTTCAGGTATGGTCTTAATCTGAAGCTCACAGAGAAAGACGTAAGAAGAAAGTTGCACATTTACTGTGTTAGATGCTATGATGCATTGGAGCTTTGCCAGTCTGTCTCCAGAAAACTAGAATAGAGACAGGTAGTGTGAAGTCAGGAATATGTCAATTCAGATATACTATTGAAAGGTTAATTTTAATTAAAGCTATCAGCTGGTGGAGAGAAGGATTTACACCAGATAGTCACCCTGCCCCCTCTCCCACATAACACATATCCAGCTACAGGAAACAAGGAAGGAAGTCATCTCAAGGGGGAAGTGAATAGAGAGATTTATTTTCTGCTGTGTTGAACTTTGTCATGTTAAAGCATCCTGCCATCTAATGGACTTCCCAGTCCTGATTTGGTCAGTTCTCAGGGGATCCCTATACAGCAAATAGGAAGGGGTGGATATGAAGAATCACATTCATGAAAGCAGAATGATGACCTTTTTAAGGAGAGAGTTTTATTTATATTCATCTCATACAAGTATCTAAAAAATCACATTTTCTTGCCTTTATCCATTTACTAGCCCAAATAAATATTGCATTATGTCATACAGATTCACATAATAGACAGAGGGAGTTCCATTGCAGGTCACCTCACAGTCAAGAATGTTCTCTAGGGAACCAAAAAATGTGATCTAAGGGTCCAACAGGACGGAAAGATTAAAAACTGGACATTTCACAATATAAATTAATAGAAACACCACAGACTCCTCAGGTAAATTGTGGGTGCAGTTAGTCTCCTGTCCTCTTTTTCTATGTTACCCAAGTCTGATAGATCCCGTCCTTCTGGTGGCATAAATAGAGGAAGACTAACCTGTGACTATTTAACACACACACACAGTGAGCCTATGTGCTTTGGTCTCTCTGGATTTAGGAGTTTCTTGCTTTCTCAAAGTGTCAGGGAAGCTGAGGTACCTACAGGATTAGACAAGGTGATACAGTGTCATTAGATACCAGCTGTACCTACCGATACATTGGACTCTGGTGCTGAAGGAGGCATTGTGACCTTTAAGTTCCCTTTATAAACTGAGCCCCATGTTCTGTCAGCATCCTTTTTCCTTTCATAAATGTACAGTATGATTGATTTTTTTCTTTCTGTATAACCTAATTTACATTCCTTGCTGTTTCTATAAACATGTAAAATTACTCTGTTTCATAGAAATGTAAGTGGCTGAAGTGAACTGAAAATATTAGATCTGTTCAATACACCCAAGATGAAACAGCTGTATAAGCTTTAACCCTTTGTGCCAGTCTCTGTTTATTATCCTTACTTATTCAACTCACAAGCTGAAATAACTTCCTTGTCCTCAGCCATGCACTTCTGACCCAGCTTTAATATCTTCAGTTTGGCATTCACACTGTTTTTTCAGCACATTATAATTGGGACTGGAAACACGACCTGTCATTAACCAGACATTCTGCTGATTTCAAGGACTTACAGCTTAGCCAAATTTCATCTGTTTGGGATAAAATAATGTTATATGCCTTCTGTCTAACCTAGGCTGAATTCTTTGACTAAATTTCAGCAAGGGTAATTGAGTCCTGTATTGCTCATTTTGAAAAATACTGGTATCATTGCTGTGAATAATGTCACCTTTTCATGCACTAAGGCATGGACTATGGCTTGCACTAAGTGACCTTTGTATCCAGCCACAAGCAAGATAAAGCTAGCCTGCATAAGGGTGCCTGTCATCTCAGTTGGATCTGCTGTTGAAAGTCAGACCACTGAAGTGGCAATATATGCCAGTGTAGGTGGTCAAGGTGGGGACACAGGCCAACTAGGTTTATTTACTCCCATGGCCTGCTCTCTAGCTGGAGTCCTATAGACACCAGGATAGGAGGGCAAAACTGATGTAGAAATAAATGTGCAGTTGGTGTAAATTTGCTTGTCCCACGTCTACAACAGAACTGTGCAGAACAATTCTCTAAAAAAAATTTGTCCCAGTTTTTGCTGGGACATGTATGCACTGCTGCTAAGTAGGATGAAGCCATCAAGAGCATGGCAGGGAGGCCACAAAAAGGCTACAGAAAAGCTTTCATGCAATCAGCTGAAACAAGAGGAGTCAGGGACTTGTGCACAGACCTCAGAATGAAAAAATGGCACCAAGTCACTCATCAGACCAGGGATAAGAAAGGTCAGATGTCTGTGTATGGAATGAATGTGAAATGACAATAGATATCGGGAAGAATTTTTTTTACTGTGAGGGTGGTGAGGCACTGGAACAGGTTACCCACAAAAGCTGTGGCTGCCCTGGAAGTATTCGAGGCCAGGTTGAATGGAGCTTAGAGCAATCTGGCCTAGTGGGAGGTGTCCCTGCCCAAGGAGGGTGGGAACAAAGTGATCTTTAAGGTCCCTTCCAACCATTCTACGGTTCTATGATTCAGACAACAGAGAAAAGCATTGGGTCAAAGCAAAATGTATTGCATAAAGTGTCAGGATTGAGTGATGTTGGATCATTACTTAAACCAGATTTTTCACAATATTTCAGTAAGTATATTAATTTCCTGGGTTCTAATTTAAGAGTGGAATGTTTGTCTTGTGGAAATGGTAAACCACTGTGTCTAACCAAAACGGAAGAGGGGTTTTTTTATGTGTGCAGGGATGCCACAGACTTCTCCCAAGGATTCAAAAAATCATATCCTGGGTATATCTGGTTGACAATTAGAGCAAGGTTTCCATTTTCATCACCATTTGTTTAATCTTTAGCCTGTAAATAATAACAGCACCATAACTACCCACATGATGAGAATTTTTGAGAAAATGAATTGGTCAAGAACTCAGATGCACTGCTGCCAGGACAGGATTTGTAGGAGGCACTGCATGGCATGCACGTGCAGGTGTTGTATCTCCACCTTATGACACTGCAGCAGTTGCATGGCTCTCACCACTGCTGTTACAGCTACCAATGAGCAGAAGTTCCTTTCGAGAGGAACCCGAAAATAACTGACTGCCTTTGGGGAAAAGCATGCTACAAATACAGTCTCACAGCACACACTGAGCAATGAGGAGACAACAAATGCAGAACAAAAGCTCATGAAGTGGGGCTTGTCCATCAAGTACAATGGATGAGGAAGGGCTTTGTGCACAGCTAGATGTTAGCCATGCAGTTCAGGGCTGTACCAGAATGAATACAAAAAATGAGCTGGATCAATGATGCCCAAGCCATATTTTCTAACATTTGAGTGGCTGATTCTGAAAACTTAATGAAGTTCTTCAAAGCCTTTCTTTGTGTGTATGTGCATGTATTTCTGAAATTAAGTACTTCACTCAGTCATTTTTATAAGCTACTTTTGTTCCTTACTTTTTGCATAAATTCATTAATCTCAATTTTTATTTAAAATTAAATGAAAAAAGTATTCTGATATTATGATAATGGTACTTTATTAAAGACTTTTATCTAAAGATGACACCTGATATTTATAGTGTCTGCATTCATTGTTGTGGCATCATAATACTGCAATTATTTGATATAATAAAAGGTATTATTTCTTTGTGTAAATCTCACCCCAATCCAAGTAACCAATTTGGCTCATTGATTCTTCCTACCAGGAGTATCCATCCATGAATGATTTCCTGTAAATCTAAACCATGATAATAAGGAGACCATTTTCATTATTTGTTACCTTTCATCAAAAGCAATGTTTCAAGGATACATTTGACCTTATTATCTTTAACTCAGTGTTAAATTTATAATAACATTCATGAAGATGTTTAACTCCAACACATGACACCAGACCCAGATTAAAACCATTAGTGAACAAAATCAACATATAATTATTTTAGGAGTTCAGGCTGTTGCAGAAAGCTTGCAAAATCAGCCTAGAACTACATGAGAATTTTTTAAAACGCAGAGAACAAAAGTGAATGCTGGTGTAAAAAAAGCATTCAGTAAAGCTAAAATGTGGTAGATGCAATTACCAAAACGCTTTCTTGAGTAAGAGAGATAAGCAAGATTTGGTGTTTCTGTTTATTGGGATTGTGTTGATTAATGCAAGAGAGGTTTTGGAAAAACCGTGTAAGAGATACTACATTTAAACAGGAAACAGATGGCCCTTAACTGGGCATGCAGGTGAGGAAACAGTGGCTTCCTAATTTCTCTGAGCCAGCAAAACAAGAAATGTAATGCCTTCTTTGTTCCCTTCAGTCCAGTATACCCTGGATTAGATACTACTTTTTAGCTTTTTGAAATGTATTTTAATTTTTTTACAGACACTCATAACAAGATTATGCTCTGACCACGGGCTCATTTCTGATGAGTAACCTTCCTAATTGTGTATTTTCAGAGATGCAAACCATTCCTGCTGAATTACACATATGGTGGTACTACAGCAAACAACAGAAATCTGTGCAAAGTCAACTATTTGCAAGGCATGATGGGCCTGGAAAAAACCACAATAATTTATAGAATGCATTAAAACTGGATTGCAAGGAAATTTATGATAGGCAGACGCACAATAATGAAAAAAACACAAAGATTAATTAACATAAAAATTCTAGCTGTCATATTTCTCTAAGTAGAAATAATTACATGGCAATTTTATTTCACTGAATGAACCTCCAAATGGGCACAGAGGAAAGTCAACATGAAAATGAAAGTCACCTTTAGACTAGCAAAAGAACAGGTCAAAAACTATCTGGGTGGGCTGGTAATAATGCAATTTCTTTGTAAAATGTAACTGCACTGGTAACAGTATGAAGTTAAGAATATAAAAAAAAATTAAAGGATTTTCTAAAAATCTATTTTCCTTGCCTTTTTTTGAAATATATGAAAAAATTAAAAAGCAGACTTCGAAATAAGTGCATGAAGAAAGGAGAGGAAAACATATTTTTTCTTTTTAATCACAGAGGAAGATTCTCTGTGAAAAGTGGTATAATCCTGATCTGTATAACAGTATATAAATATTTATATTTATGTAACAGTATATAGGCTCATATATACGTGTGTAACAGTATATAAGCATACATACATATACATTATTTACCCCACACAAATATACAAAAATCAAAGCCAAAAGGCCATATCTTAGGTACAAAGAGGAATGGCATCAAGTTTCAGTGTTAAAGAATAATCTTTCCCAGAATTTTGAGTTTCGTCTCTCTTGCATTGTGCCGGATGAGGAGGTACCACACTGAAGTCAGTAAAACCTCATCTCTGACGCTGGGTAAGGGGAGAGATGAATATATTCCTCCAGCTGACCTGGAAAACAAAATCTTTTTTTAAGTCACTCTGCATCTGTAACCTATGACTACTGTTGTATCAGATATGGCTGATGACACCGAAGTGGGAAGTGGAATGTTTTATAGAAAATGTCTATGACAGAGCACTGGGGAGGGTGATCTGTATGCCCTGCTTTCATCCTCTCTAATTAAGCTGGAGCAGATACATTCCTTGTTGAAATTGATAGCTGGTGGCAGATCCAAATGAATTTTCACATATTTCTGATGATGTACAATACAGTCTTGTTGTTTATGCAGCATCATGCTGTATGCCAACATGATGCACCATACCATGTGAGGCTGGCAAACTTACAAAGGAGAGCGGGAACAATTTTAATAGCTTTCTTTCAGATTGGATTGTAGGTATCTGATCCAAATTTTGGTGATTTCTCTTGAAGTACGTATCAGTAAAGGTTGATGATTTAAACATTTCCAAATACTTTTAATCTTTAGATATTTTAGTGCCAAGTTCTTTTTAGTGAATATAATGGATTTCAATGTTGAGAGTGATGAAGACAGTGGGGTTTTCATATACATGCTTCAAACTTCTTGAATGCCATTTGAAATGTAGTAGAACAAAGATGCTTTCTTCTCTGATTTAGCCAAATGGAAGAGAGAATTTATTTACATTTAGACTCATTTAAGGATATATTTCTTCCTCTGCACGTTATCTATAATATTGTAGTTAGGAAATCCAAATGGACTTTATCTACTGTTCAAAATCTATTTTTCAACTCATTACATTGACTATCTCAACAGTTCTTAGCCAGTTTTTTATACATAAATATTTTGATATGAAACCAGTTCCCAAAATTTTCACCTGAAATTTTTCTCTTCTATTTATATTTTTATATTTCTGACCTTTTTCCCTTTATGTAAATTTGATTAAAATGGTAATATTTCTAGTAAATGGAGAGAAGGATTGTGGTCTTGTGGCTAGACCACAAGGTCAAAAAAGAGAAGTGTGTATGAAATAAGCCTCTGGTTTTGTAACTTACACGCCTCACATATTTCCATTTGCATTGTTTCTCTGTCCTATCGGGGACCTCCAGCTTCCTTCTTCTGGCTTCTTATCCTGTGAGTTGCACTTTCTTGGACTTCATTAATATCACTTAAATGTTTGCATGGATCATCTTCTGTGCTTTTTGGACTGCAAATCAGGAGCCAAAGATATTTACTCTTCATTCACAATTAGGTTCTTCAGGTTTTCCAGTCTTTCACTCTAGTGTGTTATTACCTGAATCACAGAACTGTTGTGATATTTCAGTAACTCATTTTTGTTATTAAACCATATATGGGAGCAATGACAATGCCTCCTCATTTGAGTGCATCTAAAGGCTGCATTTTCAAACAAGAGATCTGTGCAAAAAGATCTCTGACATCTTGTATGACATTAAAGCAGCAAGGCAGCGATCTCTGTGTAAAGTGCCACATTTTCAAAATCACCTCACCAATCAGCAGTTCCTAAAATTTGGCCTCAATTACATGAACTGAGCTCTTTGAAGGACTGTCCTGATTTGTATTGAATGTGCACATTAATCAAACATGGAGAGTGTGGCATGCTGACAATACTTTGTTCTGTGAAAACGTATCTGTGCTGATAATGCCTGAATTTGTTTTGCTTTGAACCAGCTGTGAACTCACACTGATGAGTGTGAAGTAGGTATGAGATAATGCCAAATCAGAAGAGCCTTTATTTTATATCCACTTTCAACCAGAGATGAACCTATGCAAGGAATGAAAATATGTGTGCTCTAACTAGTCTAAATCTTGCATATGGTTACAGGTCTGGATACTTTTTTGGTAGAAGGATGAAGAATGGTGGGAGGCTGTGCAGGTCTGTGCTACCACTGCTCAATGCAGGGCTCAGCAACTGAGCAGCTGAACAAAGCCAGCCTGTTCTGAAAGAGAAGAAGTAGTGGTTACTTAAAATGAAAAAGATAAATATCATGAACAAGTTCCTTAGGGCAAGCTCGAGGTAGAGTGAAACAGCCAAGTTGTAGTAAATAAAGGAAATGCCATTTGTAAGTTTTATAAATACAATACCATTATTAACTTCAGTAATAAGTAAAATGTGCTGTACTATCTGCAATGGTTACATGCATTGAGACTATTATTTTTGGTGACTAGTTGTAAAGGTTCTGGTGCATTGCTGAATAACAGCTGAAACAGCTGAAATAGAAGGTCTGGGTAGTGATGAGCCTTTTCCTTCTCCAGGCTTCCTTTCACTGCCTATTGTTCAGCAATTTTTATAGACCTTGTAAAAACTGGAATTCCCTATCTTACTAATGAGACATTAATATGTAAAATGGGGTGATGCAAAATGCAATATTTTTATGAAATGAGCTATATTCCTGTAATCCTCACAACAGCAATATTCCTTGATCATATCCACCTCATGATTTTACCTTGCCTGACATTGGATTTGTGATGTGGTAAAATTAATGCATTAAGACAATAATTTAGCAAAACCTGTCCAAGAATGTGCAAATCAACTAAAACTAAAATATTAATCTTCTTTTACGTTGTGTGTTATTTTATTATACATATATATATATGAAACCTTGTTCTGGTTATTTGTTTTCAAAATATGATTCTAGGCTTTAATGTCAGAAATAAGGGGAGATCATGAATGTTGACAAAAATATATCCAAGTATACTCAGAAAAATTAAGAGGGAATTAAATTAAAGATTGGTAGTGATTTTTAAATTGCAATGAGCAATTCAACACTGAAAATAGAAGCAGCAGTGGCATATGCAGTATTTGATCATCCCATCTTTTGTGACTGTTCCGTCAAAGTCCAATACAAACACAGTATGCTGTACCTAGAGAATCACTTGGTGCAAAAACTCCACATATTTAACAATCTACATGTTCAGTTATGATGAATGTCAACAAAAGCAGGCACAAGAATGACCCTCCTGACTGCACTTCAAAATCTTGCCAAGAAATGTATTCCCTATCCTGTCATAAACAAACTATTTGCCTTCATTGTCTACCGATAAACATTTCCTATCCATTCTTTTGAAGCACGTAACATTGGCATAAGCTGAGATAACAATAGGTAGTATAAAATAAAATCAGTTTCGGTTAACTCTAATGTTCAATGTCTACCTTCCTAATAAATAAAGTAATTTTTAACTGCCATAAGCAGTCATCAAATGCTGTGAATTGCTTTGGGTGTTTCAACTTTAGAAACACAACTGTGTCTTAGCAGCATTAAAATTTTCTAGTTGTGACACAGCTTTCTTGTGCAGAGGTGATACTCCTAAATTGACAGCATAGTATAAAAAATCCCCCAAAACCAAGAATACTGTTTCATCATGCAGCAGCCATAAAGGCGTTTTTTGCTTTTTAGCTGAACTGGTAGAAGTCAGAGCATCCTGCCAGTTATCAGTAAACGACTGATTCATAGTGTCTGAGAGCCCTGTATCTCTAAACATATTATTTATCAATCAATTTGCCTACTTTGTATTAACAGCTATAGTGGCCATGTTTACAATGTCAGGAATGAATGTTTACTGAATTAGGCATAGTTGTCATGTAGGTAATAGTATTAAACCATTGGTGTTAATATTGACTCACTACAGTTCCCAACCTGCTTTTAATGCATAGTATCTTACCACAGATAAATAGAACACATTAAAAATTACTATAAGTGTGGACTAATCATACTGTGCTATATTTAACTGATGTCTAAGTTAAATGGGTGCTTCAGAGGAAAAAAGAAAGGGGTTCCATATGCATTGAAGTTTCATCTTGGGTTAGTGATGCATCAACAGTCATGGAACATTTTCTAAATAAAATTTCAATGCTTTTTTAATGTTTTATGTTGAAGCTTTTCTGAACATGTATGACATCTTGTCCATTCCATAATAGAGACTTAACTTCCACCACATCCCTTTTACAGCTTGAAAGAGTTTAAACAAATGGCACATATATATTAGTCATAATTATAAAGGCACTTGTGTAAGCCAGGCACTGGGGCTTTTGTGTCCATACTAGACTACTGTCACTAACTCTGATAATGCACAGAAATACAGGTATGTTTGTGACAATTATAATACACAGAAATGCGGATATATTTAGACACAATTTCCAAGGAGGTAGGAATAATAGAATTGAGATTCATATTTTTTCCAGACCCAGAGAAAGAAAAAAGTGATGAGAGAAACAATCACAAATTCAGTTTTGTTTTTCTTCACCCAGTAAATTAAAAAGGCTTATTTATAAAACCATCAGTTTTTCCAATACTGTGTACAATATTCACTTGAAGATACTACATTGCTAAGACATCTCTCTGAGTCATAATAGCTGAATTATGCAGTGTATTCCCAAATAAATACTCAGAGCCCCAGCACCTGCTGCTTGAAGTCTGTAAGGAAAAGCATTTGTGAGTAAGGTAAAAATCTCTTAGGAAAACTGTCAGTATCACCCAAGAATCTTCAAGATGTAGGGAAAAGTGTCATTTTCTCACCAATAATCTGGACTTTTATCTTACATGAAACAATTTTTCACAAAAAAGTCTGCACTCCTTGTATTTGATAAAGAAGAAGAATTAGAAATAGGTCCAATTTCCTTTTGAAAAGCAGGCTTCTTCTGCTTTTGATTGGCTTTTTCTGTACCCTCTATAGAAGAAGACAGATAATAAATATAATGATTTGTATTGAAAAGAAAACTGTAAGGATAATGGCCCAAACAGTGTAGTTTTTTATAATGTTACCATAGTAAATAATAGCAGCATAGTTCATATGGTTATAGTTATGGCTGCATCCATGTTTCCGTTATAAATTCTGTTTTTCACAAGTTTATAATTTCATTTTAATAAATTTTTCATTGGATTAACTGCAACATGGAAGGTTTCAACAAGGAATGCTTTTTCTTTAATTAAAAATATAATAATTTTTTGGCTAGTCTCAAGCCATCTGTTAATCAAAAAGAACAATTTACTTGTTTATAACAATGTTTTGCACCATCTAACAGAAAAACCCTCAACTTCAAATGAAGTAATGAAACAAGGCAATTGATTAACCTATAGCAAACTGTCATCAGTCTTGATTGTGAAACAAGTTTTTTCTCATCTGCTGAATGTACTTTTTGACTACACATACTAATACCTCCTACAAGCCCCCATGCTCTAGTTAAGCATATGCTTAAACTCCCTCTTCAATAGGAATGTTTTCCAGAGCTCAGGCCCTAGAAATATATCCATATTTAATTAGATAGTAGTGCTCAAATATAAATCAATCCTCCCCAAGCAGCATGTGGTTTTACTGACTTCTGCATGTCTAACAGCAATGTATTTTTTGTCTGTGTATTAATGATCAGATATTTCTTCCTTTCCTCCACACTAGTCCTGTATCTTGATGGGTATGTTTTCTAGTCAAGGAAAGGTAAAGGTACACATGAATATCTGCTTAATCTTACAATGCCTCTGCAGACAGCACTTACTAATTTCACTAAGTATTTTACATTGCACAATCTGAGCAAAATGATGGCTTGTTTACCATGTATTCATTTGATTGGTCTCTGCATAGCTCTGGAATTGCTTAAATGCAGAAATGTGTGTTAATAAGGAATATATCCCTTTAAACATGATGGCAATGGCTCTATTTTACTACATATATAATATACTATAGTGTTTCACAGTACTATGCTGATCCATTTTACTTTACATGGTTAGATATCAGAGACATAAATTATTAGTGACAGAATTTAATGCTCTAAATATAAAAGTAATATTTCATAATTGAATAACAATATATAAATACCAGAGATGCAGCAAGCTGTAACATTTTATGCAGCCATACTCTGGAAATTTGGAAAAGATGTCAGGAAAAGATCTCCTGTAAACAAGTCAAAAACCAAACCTGGACAAGCACTGAAGTGTCAAAGGCCCCCAGCAAAAGCCACTGATTATTACTCTGCAACAACCCTTCTAGTTTCTCCTTTTTAGAAAGGGAAATACCTTCTGTGCTACCCAAAGACTCTCTACAGCTGCTGAGACCATCATGGTCTTCTGCAAAGTGGGGGTGGGATAATCCTGTTGAGGAGAGGTGGGATAACTCTGCTGTTGTATGCAAGAGAAGCAGCACTGTGCTAAGACTTCTCAAGTGCTCCATGGATTATCAGGACTCTGTCCGTGAATATACTTTACATTCAGGGTGCTGGATGAATTCTGGTCTAAAAATAGGATTCAGCTTTTATTCTTTCACTCTGCACAACAGACTCATTCTTGGCCTTTATCCTGCACTACAGCATCTGCACTTACTCATATTCAGTGGAGCTGTTGCCTTCCCACCACTCAAGGATGCTCCTTGCCAAAAAAAGATGGTTTATGCCAACTGCTGGTGTCTGTAGCTGGGGACTCAGGGTGAGTGAAAGGGACAATGCAAAGCTATGGGGCAGCAATATGGGGACATCTCTAGGCCATGGGACTCCCCTCACATAGAGATAGCCTTCATCTCATCCTTTTCCTCCCTGCTTGCTCTGCTGTGTGGTCCCATGTACTGGGAATCGAGTAACTAAAGAGACCACTGTGCTAGGGACGTTATAGCAAAAAGGAGAATACTAATAAAACATAGGACTCTCCATATTACTACTTGCCTGCATGATAAACAGTCTACAAATGTTAATTTCTGCAGTGTTACTAGAAGTACAAACAGTACATATTGCTTCAATGCTGCTGCACACGGCTTGTGCATTTAGGAGGAATGTGTTTAGTTTTTCTATTTATTTACTAGGGACACAAATTTTAACAACATGAAATATTTTGCTTGTATGATATGAACACCAATAGTTTAACATAAACTATGGAAAGAATCCAGGCTGTGTTGACATATTTTATGAATGTTATGGGATGCCAGATTGGAGGTGTACATCTGTGTGGGTTGGCCAGTCATCCCACTGCCGTCTGTGTATCTGTATGCTTAAATGAATTAGCTATTATAAAAACACTGCATAAACAAGTTTAATGCTGTACACTTTCCTTTTGCTGATCTAAATGTATCCGAATTGCAGCAAAGCAAGCTAACAATGATACTCAATTACTCTCTCACTACTCTCACATAAAAAGTTGGAAAGCTGTGCACCTTAAATTGTTTCATCTCCAGCACTGATGGGGTCCCTTTGACTCCATCTCCCTCCATGTCATTGGCAGCAATCTTCTTGCAGCCCCTCATGGCAGGAAGTACCACTGCATAATCCTGCAGTCAAAATCATTACCCAGTGACTGCCATCCACAAGGTCATTCAAGGTCGCTGAAATCCCTTCCAACCCGCTCAGCCTGGAGCAATGACTGCCAGAAAGCAGCACCAGATTGCCCTGCTACCAGTGCCAGGATACCAATATAGAAGTCAGGAGCTGTGAGATACCTTAGGGATTTCTCATACCTGAGGCCATCATGCTGGCTATAAAGGCAGACATGGGAATTGTAAAGAAATCACAAAGAAATCTTTTTTCTCCTGTGTATCTCAAAATGCTACAGCTCTTTGTTGCTACTTTCCTTTTGCACAGTGCAGCAACAAAGGCTTTGGGTTCAATTATTGTAACATTTACATTTGCCAGAGGATAAACATAGGAACCTTAGTGCTCAACACGCTCAGTAAGAATTGGGATACTTAGCACTGAGACAAATCACAGGGGTACAGGAAAATCAAGCAGTTTCTATCTTACTGTATGAATAAACATTTATAAGCTTGACTTTATGCACCTTGTTCTGCATATGCTGGTCAAATGGAATAAAAAATGGATTAGAAGAAAAGTTTCCATGTTTACTTAGAGAATTTGATCTTTGAGTCAAATTAGGAACAATAAAACATTTTGAAATTTTTTTTCAGCTAACAGTTTGTAGGCTAATTTTGAATTTGAATTTGTTCCAAGAATGATAGCTTAGATTTGCCCCAGATGGACTTTCAGTTCTGTTCAAATCGCTTGACAGCACCATAACAGCCATTTGTAACTAAGTCTGCAGAAATGGGCTGGCACTTGCAGCCTACTAGTGTTACTGATCTTTTTGTATGGGAAATGCACCCATAAATCACAGTGCATTAAAAAGACATACACATCTCAAGCAAACATCATGGAGAATCCATTGTCCTGTACATAAGTATACAAATAAGTGCAAAACATCACTTAAATTTTATATAAGGCACATATTTTTTGGAAGGCAACCAATGCAGTTTCACATGCTGTACTTTTTCTAATCTGACTGACTCACAGTCTTGTGATAGTGAGATAAGCTAGGTAGGCAAATTTTTACAGAGTTGCAATTACTGAAATTGTCATTACGCTGCTCACTGTAAAATAAATATAGATAGAAGTGAAATTATGCACAGGCTAGAAGTAGAAAGTGTTTTGCTTCTGTTTGCTAAATTAATCTCTTCCTAAATGGCTGCAGGCCAGGTAGGTTAGCATTTGTGGTTTCAAAGGTTTTCAGCGCTTGCAATGAGCCATGAAATTACTGCATGCTGCTGAAAATGGCAGCTGATGAAAGGAAAAGAGCGAATCCCAAAGGCAGAAAGACAGGAGGAAGCAAAATTACAGGCAGAAAGTCTGATTTTTGATGTTGCTCATTGTGAAATGTACACCCAAACTTTTAATAAAACATAAAACATTAATAAACCTGCTAACAATTCCTTACAATTTCTTTTGAAGTCTCAGTATAATTTCTGAATACTTATTAAAACAGGCAATGATTCAATGGTGGCTGAGCAGTTTCTGTCTGCCGGATATGGTATATTGGTACACTAGTGACTTTTGAAATTAGATTTTTATTGATGTTTTTTAATTGAATTATCCAAAGGATTGATGTTTTCTGTTAATAATGTGACCCTAAACTGCTGAATTGTTGATCAAGTTTAACTAATATTAAATTAGATATTCAATAGCAAAACACACTGTATGATCAATGCTGCTTCACCATTCCAAATCCTCTCAACTTGGTTGGGAAAAATAAACGTGGCTTCAGCTAATCATATTGTTGACAGCTAGGTTATTATATTACATGTATATGCCACCAGAATGACAGTGTTACTTATGGGGAGGGACGAAACAATGGTTTTAAGTACTAAGAAAAAGAAGATACTAGAAGAGGTATCATGCATAGCAGTAGCTGGGATACTTTAGTTTAGTACCATTTTTATTTAAAAGAAACATGAAAATGACAGGTCTTTGGGTCAGTATCATGTGATGAATTCTTTGGCTGCATTATCTACTACTTTCAAAGGCTCACAATGTGGTAGGATCATTTGCAATTTCTTTGTAATTATTAAAACACAGTTTTTGATAGAAGAAGCTTGTTTAAAAAAACCCACAAAACTATTTTCAAGGACATAACATTAAGAATTTGTGGTCCTATTAAGAAAATACTGTACAGAGTAATGAATTATCCTAGAATATAGTAATATTCTCAAGGGCTCTGTCCAGGCAGATAACTTGCTTACTGTGATCAACCCCAATGTACTTAGGGGCACTAACTTGCTTAATTTTGCTTCCTCCTGTCACTGGAAATCAGCCTGCATCCAGTATCTTTGGAGATTGAAGAAGCTTATACCTTTCTGATATTATTGGTTGTGTAAAGCAGTCTCTGTTTTTGTGGGCCCTTTAAATAGACAGATTTGAATCAGGCAAGACAAGCAGGCAAGAACTGAATTCACTGCTATGACTACAATGCATAGAAATTAAAGTCACATCCTAAAATTTTATTGATAGAGAGGATGGCTTTAAAGATTTCTTTACCTTAACAAAACTTTTTATAAGTGTTCTGGAAGACACTGAAGTTGTCTGCAGTTAAAGGTGGCCACTGGGAGTGCAGTATAGGATGTGGAGTGGGGAGAAGGTATTTAGGCAAAGGGACCTGGTCAAAGGCACTTCTGGAGTGTCACAGGCTTCTCAGGGTTTGCTGGCTTTTAATGTACTGCCCACCTAAGGAAGAAGCACACAGAAAATTGCATCCAGGCAATCACACTGTAATTTCAATGGAAATGTAGAAAAATCATAGCCAGCCTGAACTGTGTTGCCACTGTATCCCACACAGCAGAGCCAGTGTGGCCAAATATCTTTCAAACAGAAGAATTCAGAGGGCAGGTAAAACTACAGGAGGAATGTCACTGGTAAAAAGAAAGCAACTGCTAAATTGGAATCAAAAGCATGTACATGCACACAAATTGGGATTTTGTGTGCATAAGTATGTGGTAATACATGTGCAAAATGTCATGCCCTTATCTATTCAGTTGCTCATTCATACCACACTAATCACTGTCTCAGCACCTAATTTTGAAGACTGTAAATATTTTATTATCCACACAAAAATCAGAGGTGGAAACTGAGCTCAAGCTGTGCCCTGAGGAAAACAAAGCAAACTGTGCCACATAATAAAAGATAGATATATAAAACCATTGCATGGACATAATTCATATTCATATTGAGGAGTCCTATATTACTGTATATATATCATATGTATATCATTATATACTGTATGCTATAGAAATGGAAAATGTGTACCACACACATATGTTGTAGCATGAGAAGCATTTTTAATCATATTTTTATTAAAACTTGAAACATAGAACCTCTTGATGTGACAGGAAGAATCTACTGCTGCACTACAGGAAAAGGTAGCACAGCACATGTCCAACGTTTAAAACCAAATTGTGTGAACTCAATCTATGTTCTTCCTTACCAGATTGAAGGAATTTTATAATCCTCTAACAGAAGACAAACAATGTCAGCACATACCAAGTCCCACATGCACAAAGAATAGCACTGAGCTCAGTGGAAAAACAGTAATTTTGAAGTAGTCTTAAAACCTCAGGGATATTTCTGATTTTTAAAATCTTAATAGGGAAATGAAGTATTGAAGTACGGAAGGAAGGAAGGAAGTATGGAAGGAAGGAAGTATGGAAGGAAGGAAGTATGGAAGGAAGTATGGAAGGAAGTATGGAAGGAAGTATGGAAGTATGGAAGGAAGTATGGAAGTATGGAAGTATGGAAGTATGGAAGTATGGAAGGAAGGAAGGAAGGAAGGAAGGAAGGAAGGAAGGAAGGAAGGAAGGAAGGAAGGAAGGAAGGAAGGAAGG